>JAYMSH010000644.1:0-10315 GCA_036897905.1 Aragoa cleefii | reverse complement strand
AAGTGAAGGCCTGGCGTTGTTGGTTCGCGACTCATCGCGAAACGCGATCGCAACCTCTATTCTCGTTATTGACAACTATATTCAAGCCTTTCAGAAATTATGGAGTCAGTTTAGGCATTTCACATGACCAGAAACACAAAATAAATTACCTGTGAAATGCCGGATTGAGAAATCTTGTTGATCTGTTTCTCATCCTTAAATCCACCATCCTGGAGGCCTCCAGTCAAACAAGACTGAAAATCCATTGCACATTGCAAGATATTCTGAATAATCCCAGCAATAGGTATAGATTCCTCGGACAAAAAGCATCTGCAATGTTTACCATTAATTAACACAAAACCATGAAGTTCCGTCCAGACTCCAGTAAAAAGGACAAGCAGCAGTGGGTGCCTCATCAAAAGTAAACGGGATAATCAAGTACAGGAAACAAAGGTAGGGAAAGGGGGAGCTCTCGATAGCCTAATGCCTTAGATAATACACATGGGTGCATATATATTAATAATGTTGAGAAAAGATGTGCAGAGACACTTATGAACCCCTATACATATCTAACCATACAAATTGGTAATTCGCATCCCCAATATGAAACTGGCACACATATCTTCTAAAAATACAAATTTGGTGATTTCCTTTTCAATATGAACCTGGACACGCGTATCTTCTAAACATATAATACTCACTCTTTCACAATTTAAACTTCACAACTTTCCGTTACGGGTGTCCCATCAGAAACTTCAGTCCAAAAATGAAAAGTTCAATATATTTTATTCAGCCACCAACTCGCTTTATGAATTCTTTATTCCTTTTTCATTTAAACAACACCACATTTACTCAATAACTTACAACCCCACTTTTCTTGATTCCGGTGCTCGGACACTTTTGTGAAGTTTAATATGGGATGGAGCGAGTACGAATTTAGTAATTCAATCCCCAATATTCAGTAATAAGATTTGCATCCTCCTGAGGAGCTAGGAGCTTTCACATTGTGTCACTTACTGAAGATATAAGAAAATACAGAAAAATATTAAGTTCCGGGAATGAAAAATAGGCAGACACAAAGTGGCACTTTATCAGCCTAGGTTTCAACTTGCAAAGAGCAGATAAGTCAGCAATATCATATTAAGTGTTAATAAAAAAAGTGGTCATATGGAGGAACGTGATAATTGGCTGAAAAGTTGCCATCAGATGACATCATTTCGGCCTCAAACCATTTTTTCTAAAACACGTAAATTGCTCATGACGTTAGATTGTTTACTGCTGTTTCAGTTCCAGTCTTCTCTAAATATATTAAGAATAAAATATACAGATAACATATATTAAAAGGAACATTTTTGTAAGAACGCTTATGATATTCATGCATGAAAATTAAGTTATTCGCTCATTTTTGTACCAACAATAGAAAAAATAAAAAACATAATAAAAAAATAAAAACAGAGATTCGGCAAAGCAAGCTGAACTGGAACCTGTATATTCAGTTTTGTGTGTGCGCTTTTGTGCTTGCAGGGGGTAAGGACTTACATTTGTAGTGACTCGGCCAAATACGCCATATGCACAGACTCCAAATCCAACATGTCTTCGACCTAAAAGAAGACAAATGGAAAATACTGAAAAAAGTTACAGAAACGTCACATCATCAAAAGTAATGGAAACCTGACTCGACCGTGTCCTAAAATGAACTAAAAATTATCATGGCTGCATTAGTACATGTTCTTTTCACTTGTGACTAGAAATGAGAATGAATTCAGACAAATTGAGTAACAAATAACAAATACTGTTAAATTAACTCAGTCAAGCTAAAATAAATTTAGCATTGGCTAATCTGAACTGAAGCCTGGCTTATTTCATGTTATTAGTTTTGGCGTTTTTCCTCGATGTCATTAGTATGCAATAACATCTGAAAGTTGACATTCAGGCTATAGCACAAATACAGGCCCAAACTGCAAAAATTAAATTATTACCAAAATAAGCCCTTATGTGTTTCAAATGTCATCATATTTATAGAGAAAATGGCAGGTGACCTTTCTCTCACAGACCAAATAAAGTTTAAAACTCTTCAACTTAATATACTGGAACACGATTAGCAAACAGTAACCGTAAAGTAACAATAAACGGAAAAGAAAAGACAAAGTAAAAGCAGCAGACAAATACAGGAGATACGAAAACTCGGTAACTTTAAATCGCTTCACATGGTAACTACGTATATGGTGGAGCAAGGATAGAAAATAACCATTTCACTTGCAGGTTCTGGAAGAATGGGCATGGAGATGAAGTGTTCAAGCAAGAAAGAGAAAACTTGAACTGAAAACACGAGAAGCAGATCACCAATTGCACAGAAAATGTTCATGGGTAATAAAGATAACAAAATGAGCCACATGCCAATGATTTAATGTTGAATGAGGAATGCAATAATGTTGAAGAAACATAATCTAAAAGTGGGCCCCGACCTTGTCCTTAAGTGAGTTTAGGAACCGGGACCAGGATACATGGGATAATTGCGAATGTACATACTGCTGTAATGTAGACACAAAATGATTAAGCTTGTGCCTGCAAAGAATAAGCCAAATATTAAAAACAATAACAACACAGGACATTAATAAGCGACTTAAAGTAAGGGTATGGCTGTCAAAGCACATGGGAGCTTATTCACCATGAGGGAAAACAGAATATAAAAGCAATTTTTGTAACATAACTAAGTAATTCTTACCCCAGATCATGAATGAGAATGAATGCACATGAAAACTACGGCAATTCTTCTCTAAAAAAAGGAAAAGGAGAGAGAGAGGGGGAGAGAGAGAGAGAGAGAGAAACAGAAGCATACAAGTCAACTTCAGGCTTCAGCATTAGTGGTTAAGTGTTGCGAAACAGGAAGAATATGTGAAACACTGGACAAGTTACAGCCATATTCCACATTTCAGCAACTTTTACCTACTCTTACCACCATGACAGCTCATCAGTAAGTCAACATGTAACATAAAAAAAATAAAAAGGAAAAACAGAAGAACGCCAAAATGCAGACAAACCTATATAAGCTTTGTTTTTGGTTCATTTATTTTACTTTATTATTATCGGACAGAGAAGAGACTAAATTATGTAAAGTAACTTCTTTCTAGGCTGACAAGCTTGCAAGTTTGGTTGTACAAGAGACAAGCCTATTACACAACATAAAATACAAGCTGTGATTGCCTCAACGACAATAAATGCATGACATAAACAACATGGAATATGGACCAACAAGAAAGAGTGGTTGGTCTATGGCTGATGAGGACTTCATACAGCTTATTGTTTACCTCATCCGAAAAATAGGTATACGCCTAGCACCCTTCAGCTCATAAATTTCCATAGTGAAATTAAAATCACACCAAGGTCCTAGTTTGTTTTAGCAAATCACTTGGGGGGGCGGGGGGTGGGGATGATTAACCAACATATAAGATGATATACTTCCTATCTTTATCTCTCTATCCTTCACCAATTCCTAAAACTAGGTAGTCTGATGATTCACTGAACACATAAGACCAAATACCAAATCTTCTGGAGGCCACTGGCCACCTCAACAAAAAAGCAGTTCATATCTTCTTAAGCATGAACCAGCACCAACAAAATTAAAAGGTCTGTGTACAAAACAAAGACACAAGCTTCCTGGTGATTTGACCACCAAAATCACTTTCAAGGAGATGACTTTGACTCACACATGAGGATGTTAGAATCATTGTATTCAGCAATGTGAAAACATATAGATGTCTTTCTAATAAATCTATGAAAACCTATGACAGATGAACCACCTGTTTCATTCTTAATTATGCATAATATAGAAAATGTATGAGAGCATACCTTGTTTCAATTAAGATTGAAGCTTGGTGCACCTCTCCTTTGAGCGGATCCGAACAATAACTCTGCCACAAGAACTGTGTCAAACTGAGTTCCGAAGTATATCAATAATGAAAGATGCAGAACACAATTTGTACATCTGTGGCCGTCAAAAAGAGCAGAGTTTTCAGCCACCTTCTATGAGGTAAAGTCAGAGACATCTGTAGTCGTCACTTGCAAAAGGAAAACAAAACGTACATCCTTGGACTTAAATCAGGGGCATTTACATAACAGCAATAAGATTCAAATGGCTGGGTACATGCCCCTGACTCAGTACCAAGAAAAGTTAACACAGACAAGAACAAAATGACTAGTTTCAGTCTGCTACCAGAGAGCTACTCCTTAAGATCACTAATAAGATTTATATAAGACATAATATGCGTAAGGTTGCAGAAGGGTAATGCCAAATACAGGATAATTTAAAATCAACACCTTCAATGAACACCAAGCATCGCTGAGAGAGAAAACAGCAAGCTTGACTTTTATCAGAAAATTAAAGATCTCGGAGTATATCTTCAATGCAACCGGAGTTAGAATAATATTGACAGGCCAATCACCTCGATAACCAAGGCCCAAAAAATCAAAGGAGTGGATTCCTGGAAAGAAAGAAAAAAGCAGCATTGCAAACCAAAACTTCACTGAACATGTCGAATGCTGGGGGAAATGATACAATATAAACCTAAATAAATGTGATAGCTCAAGACAAGTACCAGTGGCAGAAGCTGAGGGATTAAAGATGCCATCGCGTTTCAAGAACACGAATAGCCGTTCTTTATCAGGTTCGCCTTCACATGAAGACCTTTGAACTGACAGCTCAAGAATCCCTTGAATCTCAGGTATTCTCTGATCTACTTCATTGCCATGCCATTTCTGGATAGGTGGAGGTAAGATGAGTAAACAGACTCAATACACAGAATCACATAGATCGGTGACAAAACAAAACTTACACGACTCCAAAGAGACATGATAAACAGATCGGCCCAATCTGCTAATTCCATGAAATGGTAACACCGCAGAGCTACCAAATGTTTTTGCAACCTGAACCCATCTATTAGCAGCTTGATGGTCAGCTTGCTTAGATATTTATATCTAATTATGTCAAGGAAAGAAAATGTATCTGAAGTACAACCAGAATAATTTCCTCCTTTATTTATTTGAAATGGTAGAAAGACCACGAGAATATGATGCAATGACTGCGTTATTGCAGACTTCAGAGGATATCAATTAAATATTTAGAGACGAAAACATAATTGTATAACGTAAACACCAAAGAAATTTAAATGGGGGAATCATAAAGTAATTAATTTTCATTTGAATCGGTGCTACAAATTGATCTAGCGTGATTGTCATTTTGATTCATTAGGCTTCCCCAGATACCATACAAAAAAGCTTAGCATACTGATCTCAAACAACACTGACTTGCCAAAAATGCTTTAGATTGACAGATTGGAAATGCAGGATTCGCCGTCTAATAAGCACATGTCAGAATCCAGTAAATGAAGAGACTGGGACTTGGCATAGCTGAAAAGCTAAATAAACGTGAGAAATGTAATCTGGGAATAGGACTTTGGAGAACATAGCCAGACCCTTCAGCGCCTTACATTCAAGTACCTCTTTCTTTTAGACTCCAGAATAATACCAAACAAGGCCACTAATTTGCTGATAAGAAAGAATGTGCATCATAATTGAAAGGTAACTCCCAGTTTTGACACGTATAAAGGAAAGCATAGCAAATTTTTAAAAACTGCCATGAAAAGAACAATGACACACCGTGAATAGATGAAGATAAAATTACCAGATGAAGGTGTTGAATCAATCTGCAAACCTAGCTGTAAATAAAATGGAAAGATTTAAACATAAAGCATTTAATGGGACTCCTACAACGATACCAACACAATGCAGGTCGCTGAAAGCAGTGCCCATGAATTGAATTCATTTTGTACTTTCTTCAAGGAAATTAGGAGAACGCATTATGATGCTAGTTAATGATATGTTTGTGAAATCATTTATAAGTCTCAACTACTCCAAACAATTTCAAAAGGATACTGCAGTATAATCTCATCCACTAAACATTTCCTAATCACAAAATCCAGAGGCATCTCAACTGCTGCTAACAACCAAGTCCTGTGATCTGAGGTGGATCTGAAGGAAATCTTGCTAGACTTACTAAGCAAGCTCTCCCAAGTACTACCACCAAAGGTACTTGGAAGCAATGAAATGTCCACTTTGTTACCTTCCTCATGCACAGGTGAAGAAGCAAGACATGAGCGGCTGTTGTTCTCAGCAGTCACATCACTGCAGCCTTCGAAATAAAGTCGATCGCCTGTATCAACACCAGCAGGTACTTCAGTTTTAACTGGGGGTTCACCTGCAGATAGTGGTCTTAGAAAACCTGCTAACTTCTCAGCAGGTGACTTTAGCGGATCCGTTAAAGAAGTGAAGTCAAAGCAGGAGTCCCTATAACTTGCACGATATGTATCTCCAAGCGAAGTCCTTGGATTCAATAAAGAATCTCTGTGCCTTGTTGGATTCATACTGAATATTGTTAAATCATATTTGAGACATGATTCTTGCATATGCAAATCTGTACTGCTGGTATTCAACATGGAAATATTATTTACGGGATCTAAATTAGTGTGTAGCAACTCCAGAAGGCGAACATCTTTAGGTAACCATGTAACTTCATCTTTCTTGCTATTTTGACCATCAAGAAGCCATATATCATCCCTGCTATTAGTAATTTGGGTTTCAGGAGTAGATGACAATTTTGGCTCACCGCCCATAAAGAATGTTTCATTGTGGAAAAGCTGTGCAGGAAGACCCAACTGCTCATTCATTTTTAAAGGAGTGTGTTCTGCAGAGCATGAACTTTCCCTTTGGTGAAGTTTTTGCGTTATATTGGTCACCGAGAAATCCAAAGCAGATAAAAAGTTTTGCTCCATGCTACGAGGTGCGCAAATCAGGTGCTCAGCTGCATTTTGCTCCCCGGAGCTTTCAGAAGATGAGCATTCATATGACTCCACGAGATCTTCATAATCATCGATGATGCTCGACGCCTCAGAATCAACTGTATTGTCAAACCTAGCAATCATTTAGAAATTATATAATTTTAATTACTACGAAATCAACAGAGTAAATAATCAGAGTCGGCAATAAGGACTAGAATTTGAGCATAAGTCTACAGGTAGTATGCTTAAACCTCAAAGTGGTTATTATCGACAAATTTTGAGTTCTATCTCAACAGCTACAATAAGGGTAAATTTTCATCCAAAAGGGTTCAACTAAACAGGAAACCTGGGGGAGAACTTACATATACTGGTTTTCTCTACAAGTTAGAGGCGGAACCAAGCTATCGTCATCAATGTTCTCTCCAATGTTATTCACGAGTCTCGATGTATCACCATGAGAAACAGCCTGAAGAAATATTAGCGGTAAACCTAAGACATTTATACAGAGAAACAGTACGAAGAATCAACAAAAGGAATATCACAAAATAAAGGTAAACTGTCTCTACCAAATAAATCTCAGTGATTGTATTTCAATGATTCAGAGGCAACATATCGGGTAAATCACTAGAATTTGTGGCAAAGAATTTCAAGACCATTCACACAATGGTAAAAGAAAATGCAGGATTAAATGATGGTGGACATGACTAGATAGTCAGTGAAGCGTCAAGAAATGCTTCATTAGTTAATATTCTAATCCTCAATCAAGTCCCAAGTGCATGTTTCCTTTTATTGAGTTGTGCATAACTGCATATATATCATATAGTATAGGCATCCATGAGAAATTGAGATGTCCATAGTAGTCGATAGTGAATCGCAACCAATGGCGATAGACTGTTGCTGCGCGACGCTATTTGCAATAGCGGCCGCTATCGACTACTATGGACATGCAATGGACTTCAAAGGAATTATAGCTTTGAAAGCTAGAATGACTGAGACAAGGCGTTGAAATGAAAGCTCTAGTTTACCTCTTGAGAACTAAAATCAAACTTTGTCAAAATGTTATCAGTATTCTCCAGCATTTGTTGGTAATAACTGGCTCTCTCAAGCGACATTGTTTCGACTGTTCCTTTATTAAATGTGAGCGGGGAGGCAAACCATGAATATTTACTGGATAAACCAACCGAGCTTGGGAGGATCTCTTTATGAGTATCATATGTACCAGCATTATTAGACAGTTCAAGTAACTTCATTATTACTTGAAGCTGTTGACCAGTTCTGCAAAGCGGAACTACACACTCTTCAAGAAAACAGGGAGCAGGAACTTCATCTCGTACCTGAGGTAAAGTAATCAATGAGATTATATATGCTTGGGGGTTAAAAAAACAGTAGAATCTCAAGATGGAGCACTAAAAGTCATTACTCTGATTGTGGGCAAAGGCAAGTCGCTGGCAATTGAACCATCAGCCAATGAAGAATTTGGAAGCTCATATTCCACGACAAATTCATCGTAAGGGTCAGTCAACCTTCCATCATAAATCCATGACCTAATGAATCCACAATATGGTTCATATGATTGGAGAAAGAGATACTTGAGGAGGCTACAGTGGTCTGGATTAGCAACCTAAGAAAAATTGAGAAATACGTGAAGACAACTTGGAAAATTATAAAAGAAATTCAAGTAAAATATATAAGATCATCTAATGGTTTCTCTCACGGCAATCAAGCATGTCTCACATTCAAGAGAACAGTATTAGCACCCAATGTTGCACTCTCATACTACAGAATTTTGTGCCCATTCTGGAAACTCCACTAAGTATTCCAGTCACTCACATTACCGCCAGAAGAAATTTAACCAAACTTTCTGTAAGACCCACACTTAGTCATCTCCAAATCCATTAACAGAGTTTCTGACCTCCTTCCAGAAAAGAAGTAGTAGACATCATGGCATCTAAAATATGCGATCAATTTAAGCAAGAAATTTTTTGTTACAAATCTCTAAGACTTCAGGCAAACCACACATATTGACCAACACACATATCACAACAAAAATGCTAGAAAAAAACTATACATTTACTACTCTGAGATAAAAGGCAAAGACCGAAAAGTAGCATAATCATGAGTGCGAGAAACCAAAGTTGAATAATCGCATCAAACATAAGCAGTAAATTCTAGATTAGAGGAGCCTGTTTAAACAAACCTTTAGCTGAGCATATAGAAACGAGAGTAAAGCACCACCTCTTGGGAAAGTACTGAACTCTGAGTATGCTTTACTCTTCTGGTCTTCTAATGACGATACAGGAAAGCTGAATGATAGGTTACTAAGATTGCAGACATTTCCAAGGGCTTCAATCTGAGTTCTCAATCCCGTCGTGTGAAGGTAAACTTCCAAGAGGGTAGTTTCTGAGTGCCCGATACTAGAAAGACAGCCTCCATTATTGGTCTTCATGCAACGCCTCAAACTAACAGATGTAGATAACGTATCAAGAGCAGAGACATAACCATCTATCACCTTTCGCACGGAAATTGCAAATGCTTGATTGATCAGAGAGAGTTCAAGCTGTAGACACTTTTCTTCCTCAAATGAATCAATTTCTGAGTTTTCAAAATCCGGACTTGTGAAGTAACTAACAAACATCCGGAGTAGGAAGACCACACAGCCAACCTGGCCTATGGAGGAAAACAGATCTCCTACAGCAGAAGTGCTTGAACACCGCATCCATACGCTTGGAATTCGATGAGAGGTTCTGTCTGCTGAACTGTAACGAAATAATGCATAGAGCTCCGAGATGGACAATAAAGCTGTTTCTACTCCTTGGAGCGCATTCATTGCCAATCTCACCAAACTTGGCTCCTAAAACAATCATGATAGAAGAAAGAATCAAACAGCAACAATAGCAAGTAACAGTCTATTCAATTTTTTAATTGTCATAGAATTTCAAAACAGGGGTCTAATTTCTAATATCTCCAATCATGGCTAAACTGCTCATCGAATGAACTTATGAGGAATCAACCACACTACTAAAATTTTGGATATAGCATGAAAGTTTCTATGAAGGCATCTTCTGTCCAATTCCCAAAGTCCAAACACTAGTCATGAAATCATTAAATTATCTTATATCTTCATCAAAATAAATATATGATGCGACCTCATAATAAGCCCAGTACTATCTAGGTTGATTGTTAAAATGCTATTACAAGAAATCAAGAACACTATTAGAAGTTTGGAACACCACGGAAGTTCTATAAACGCTTATTCTCTTCAATTCTCAAAGTTCAAACCTTAAGATGCCTTGTACCTTCATCAAAGTATAGATATATAGCTTATACCATCAAATACCAAACTGCCTATCCAGAGACAACTGCTAATTAGCATTTCGAGACTCCGGATTGAGATTTCAAGCTCAATGAACAGGGAATCAAGTTCAAACTGAAATTACCCTTCTGCTCAATGTAAATGCATTTCTGTATACGTAAAAGCGTAAGCAAGGAAACTTACAGGTACA
>JAYMSH010000643.1:0-10315 GCA_036897905.1 Aragoa cleefii | reverse complement strand
GGAACAGTACCAACGGCTATTAATTAACGGCAGAGTGCCGAGTGGCGGCTCCCTGTTGGGCCACGTCGCCCGGCAACGATTTTAAAATTTTTTTTTCCTCCACAGACGAAACGACGCCGTTTCAGGCTGAGCCGAAACGTCGTCGTTTCGCCTCAGAAAAGTAAAAAGAAAAAAGAAATTCATGTGAACATCGCTCGGTGATGCATGCTTGCATCACAGTTGCAGTCCGTCACGATGGTGAAGGACTTGTGTTTTGTGGGTGACCGTTGTACCATTGCGTTTAACAATAAATCGAAAAATCCTTAAATTAGAGGGCCAAGTCTTAATTTTCGCATGAAAGTATTCTTTCTCACCGTATTAAATTAATCATCGCGTTCCACTCGTCTCCATTATTATTCTTTCTTCTCCGCCTCATCTCTCTCCTTTTCTCCCTACTATCGAATCGATCTCTGACTGGAATCTACTAAGCAGCCATGACCCTCGGTTCAGGAGGATCCAGTGTCGTCGGTAACTACTTTTCCTTCTATAACATTGCAAGAATTTATGCTCGACTTTCAGATTCTTTCACCGTCGGTCAATCTGCGTTTGTTTGATTACTGGTTTTTATCGTTTGATTATTGGAATCGGTCACTAGATCTCTCTACTCCTGCACTTTGATTGAACTTAATCATGTTTATTTGCGCGGAAATGACTATCAGTGCATCTTTTCTAGGTCTGGTCTTTGATCAAGTCTGCTTTTGTTATTTAAAAGTGCACCTTTATGTTACTTATCATCTGAATTGTTTGAATTTTCTTAATGGAATGGCGGAGATTTTTGTGTTTTGTTTTTTTGACATGTTTTCGACTGATTGATTTTGGAGAGAAAAACTGAGTTCAACTCATTCACAAACAGGTGGTTGGGCTATGGTATTTTTCTCTCGTAGTTAAAGCTAGAAAATCTACCAGACGAGGAGTTAGAGTAGCATTAGTTTAGATTTCCTGAGCTAGGGACGTGACAACATGAAGGGAAAACCCTGACTCAGAGAGTGGTCGCTGTCCCCTTTGTTAGACTTAGAGATATCACAAGTTTTCTTATCGACTCTCTATCTCGCTGCCTTACTCCCTCACTCCCTCTCTTGTAATACGATGCCTGTACTCTTCTTCAAATCTGGGTCATATGAGTTTTCATATTGTTAACTTTAACTCCAAAGCGTTGTGTGCATTTCCAATTTGTCTTTTCTCTTAGTGCTTGCTAATCTTTAGAGAACCGTTTAGACATGTTAGTAGTGAATCCATTGCGTGATTAAGATTTGTTTCACCATAACATGTTTTGCTTTTAATTGCAACAATCAAATTTAATCTGATGTATTGTTTATGCTTGCTCTTTTTATATCTTCTTTATGGATTTTGCAACTGGTGACCTATTTCTGCTGTCCACTTATACCTGTTATGTGGCAAGATATATTGGCTGACACAATACAATTTGTAACTCAAGCCTTCTAGTGTTTTGCAGTCCCTCGAAATTTCAGACTGCTTGAAGAACTTGAACGTGGAGAAAAAGGGATCGGGGATGGGACTGTAAGCTATGGGATGGATGATGGAGATGATATTTACATGCGATCATGGACTGGCACTATAATAGGTCCTCATAATGTAAGCATCTCATTGTAAATTTGTTATGTTCCCTGAGCTGGGAGCGCTATTTCGGTTGACAGGTTCTATCGTCTAATTGTGTTGATATTTAGTTGTTCTAATGCATTATTCTGTTGATATATAGTGGAAGAGCTTTAGCCTCAGCATTGACGATGTAAACTTATTTTATCATTACTATACTTATCTTCTGTTACAGCTCAGCTTGTTACTCCATGAGATTGTTTCTCATTTTGTGGGCCTAAATAATAAGGACAGAGTGGTTCTTAAAGACTCTAGTCACTGCCTGAATATAAGAGTTTTCTGGTTTTGGTAATTCTAGAAGCACATTGGACTGCTTCTAATTTTGTCACCAAAACTTTCAACTAAATCGTTATATATGACTCAAGCTGGTCAAGTTCTTTATGTTTGTCTTGACAACTATATATACTCTTTATAGGTTGTAGATTCTTTTCTTCATGGATTTTGGCATGATGCTGATGAACCCCAGGGGTTGGGCTATAGGGTTTAGGCTTGGGACGTGTTGTCGTCATGCTGCCATCTACTTTTCTCCTTGCGTTTAAAAAACTCCGTGGTTATGCTTGGGCATCTCCCTTTATCACCTTGTTTATTTCGGCAAGGAATTGCATGACCCTGTGATTGGCTGTGGTGCTCATGAACTGTTTTAGAGGCCTAGATGGTAGATGTCATGAACAATTGAATGTTGGTTGCTGGGTGATGTTATCCTTTTCTCTGATGACCTCATATTGCAGCATGCTTACTGAAAAGAAGAATAACCTCATGTCGCAAGTGTGCTGTGCCACTCCTTTATAAACTTCACTCTGTCACTATTCACGAGCACTTTAAAAAAGTATTAAAAAATGATAAAAGCTTGAAGAAGTTTGGTGAGTATTGTTTTGTGAGAAGAAAGAATAGATACCGTGATTTAAATTGGTTTTGTAAGTATTATATTGTTTCATCATGTTGGTTGTCATCGCCACCTGTCAAAAATGTCGCATTCACCGCATTGTATAGACAATATTTGTCTAATCAACCACCAGAGTAACAAATCTTACACCATCATCTAGTACATGCAATATTGGTTAGTGAATGAAAAAATATGTCGCACAACCGCCTAAGTATCGGCGATGTTTTCGACCATATCCAAACGCAAATTTCAAAACTACCACCACAACTCACAAAGTACTAGTCCAGATATGACTAGAATATGTAAGTTTCACTTTTACTGACCGGAACTAAATTTTGATGTCAGTTTCAACATTGTAAGTAGGCACTGGCGTCGCATCCGATGACCAAGACTAAAAACCCAATCTCCTCCCCCTCCCTGAAATTATTGCACCGATCACTCATTAAACCCTAATTCATATGGCCGAGTGATCGGCCAATCTTCCTGGCCGGTATGTCAACATCGGTGCTTCAACACATACCCAATGCGTCTCATCTTGATTATGTGGTTCTGCATAGTGATAAGTATCAAGTAATTATTGGTAACGGTGCAAAAATACTTATTAAACATACTGACCATCATTCTGTTTACAATCAGGTGAATCGGAGCTCACTGTTTACAATTAAGTGGATCACATAGTAGAGTCAGTAACTCACATATTACTTAAAAGCATAGCGTAAATTTTAAGTGAATCGAAGCTCACCGTTTAAAAATATAATAGAATCAAAATTCACTGTTTACAATTAAATGAATTGAATCTCACTGTTTATTTTTTATTTAGTGGAGAAACAAAAATATATACTTAAAAGCATAGCGGTTCTACTAAGAGGCAAGTGGGGCAACTACACAACTCATTTTTCCAGCTACCCCTGAATTAGCAGCAATTTTTTATTTAGTCCCTTTATTAAATAGAAAAATTATATTTTGACCCCTCTAAATAATTTTTATTACCTAAGTTCTACTTTTACCCTGCTATGTAAAATTTCTAGATCCGTCAGCGCCCAAAATCACCCTATCTATAGGTGCCTTATTCGTCACGAAGACGTTTGACAGAGTGACTGTATACACACTAGACTAGACTAACCACTCTGTATCATCATCACTATAAATATTCATTGGCAGGCACACATTACAATGGCCGCCATCAGAGTTGCTTCGTCTTCATCCACTTCTCTCGCTCTACTCGCTTCTACTTCATCTTGTTATTATCGTCATTCTTGCCCCTCGGTTTTCACCAAATTCCGATCTCGCCCCATTTGGGAGATCTCTTTTGCAGTTTCCTCCAGAAGGGCAACAAAGCGTATGGCTCATTCCATTGCCAAGGCCACTCTCGGCCTCACTCAACCCACCAAGATCGACGCACCCAAGGTTGTCTTCAAGTCCCTGTTTGTTTAATCGGATAACAATTTCTTGTGTTTCTTTCTAGTTTGTAGTGAAGTTTTGGGTTGTTTGAATCTTGATTGATTAGTTGAACTCATTTAGATTGCATGTGGCTGTAGTTATTGGTATGGATTGAGGAAGTGTTTTCGTATCATTGAAAAAGATTGAAACTTTTTTGTAATATGATTTGGAAAGGCAATGTAAAAACTTAAAATTAGAAATTGGTTTTAAGTGATCTTAAGAGTTTAGAGCTTATGCTATGTTTTGTTTATCACTAGTATGGGAGCTTTTTTCGATAGGAAAGTAGGAATCTTTATTCCATGACTGTACTTTTGCATCAATTTTGTTGAGATAGTGATTAGTCTTTCTATATTCTTTGCTCAGTATGTAATTGATATTTAGCCTTCGTTTGAAAGATGAGTCATGTGTTTCTATCTTATTATAGCCGTTCTCGTAGTATGGATGCGTATATTAGCTACACACCTGCATACAGATTAAGTCTGTTTGTGTTTTGACTGTCTCTTATGAGAGTATTAAACTTGTGGCATTGCTAAATTATATGTTTGTGGAGAAAGAGATTGGTTTGGTAGAATGGAAAGGGGACATTCTTAATTAGTTAAACTCATCTAGATTACACGTGACTGTACTATATGGATATGGATAGAGGAAGTGTGTTTCGTATTACTGAAAGATTGAAACTTTTTGTAATATGATTTGGGAAGTCAATGCAAAACTTAAAGCAGAAATGGTTTTAAGTGATCTCAAGAGTTTTAGAGCCTATGCTTTGTTTCTATTGTTGTCTAGTTTTGTTTATCTCTGATAGGGGAGGTCGAGCTTTTTTGATCAAAAGTAGGAATCTTAAATCTATGACTTTTTTTTGCATCAATTTTGTTGAGATGGTTATAGGCCATTTCATATTCTCTGCTCAGTATTCTAATTGATGCACAATCCCTTGTTCGGAAGATGAGTCATGTGTTTCTCTCTTACTATAGCGGTACTCATAGTAGGGATGCGTTGATTTGTATATTATCTATACAGATTAGGTCTGTTTGTATTTTGACTCTCTTATGAAAGTATTAAACTTTTGGCGTTGCTAAATTGATAAGTTTGTTGAATGATGGAAGGTCTTATTTGCGGCAAAAGAAATTGATTTGGTAGAATGGAAAGGGGACATTCTTGCTGTGGGTGTCACGGAAAAGGACATGGCCAAAGATGAGAGTTCAAAGTTCAAGAATTCAGTTTTGCAAAAGCTAGATGCCAAGCTAGGTGGATTGTTGTCTGCAGCCTCGTTTGAGGAGGATTTTACTGGGAAGTCTGGACAGTCCACAGTTCTTCGGGTTCCTGGTCTGGGTTCGAAGAGGATTAGTTTGGTTGGACTTGGATCAGCAGCTTCTACACCCCTGGCTTATTGCAGTCTCGGTGAGGCTGTTGCTGCCGCAGCCAAGTCTGCTCAAGCAAGTAATGTCGCCGTGACACTTGCGTCGGATGTCCCAGCAGAATCAAAACCAAGCACAGCTTTGGCAATAGCTTCTGGTACATCATTCATGCCCCCCTACCCCCACCCCTAAACTTTTGAGTTATTTTCGTCATGCATTATTTTCTAATATTCGCGGCATGTGAAAATGTTACAGGAGCCGTATTGGGGACTTTTGATGATACTAGATTCAAATCAGAATCAAAGAAACCAGCGCTCAGATCGGTGGATATTCTTGGTCTTGGAACTGGACCTGAGATCGAGAAGAAGCTCAAATATGCAGAGGATGTTTGTTTAGGGATCATCCTTGGAAAGCAGCTCGTAAATGCTCCGGCAAATGTACTCACTCCAGGTTCGTAATATTCCGGTCTTTTCCGTTTTATGTCTTATTAGTTGAACTTTCTTGTCTAATATTGTCATGTGTTTTAAACATTTCAGGAGTACTTGCAGAAGAAGCCTCAAAGATTGCTTCTGAACACAGTGATGTTTTTACCGCAAAAATTTTGGATGTGGAGCAGTGCAAAGAATTGAAAATGGGTTCCTATTTAGCTGTCGCTGCCGCATCAGCCAATCCTCCGCATTTCATCCATTTATGTTACAAACCTCCCAGTGGAGAAGTCAAAACCAAGCTTGCTTTAGTTGGAAAAGGCTAGACTTTTGACAGGTGATTCAGGAGATTAAATGTTTTTATACGCAAGGATTAGGGATTCTGTCTTTTGTTACATTGGGCTTGCTTATGTGATCATGATTCATGACTCTTTCATCATTTAAACTGTTGGTTTTCTTCATGATACAGTGGTGGTTACAATATCAAGACTGGACCAGGCTGTTCGATTGAACTCATGAAGTTTGATATGGGGGGTTCTGCTGCAGTACTGGGTGCTGCAAAAGCTCTTGGTCAAATTAAGCCCGCTGGGGTTGAGGTACATTATCATCTTTTATTGCTAATTTGGGGGAATATCTTCTTCCCTGGCTTATTATAGTTTCCAAGTTTAGAATTCTTGCTATTTCATTTGCTTCCTCTCCTATTCTCACGAACTAGCCTTTCAATTTTTCTTATTTTAGTTATTAGGATTATAAAGGATTACAAATGAAACTTATGAATTATTATGTACACGCAGGTTCATTTCATTGTTGCAGCCTGTGAAAATATGATTAGTGGGACTGGTATGAGACCTGGAGACGTTATCACCGCATCAAATGGAAAGACAATTGAGGTACTTTCTGCAATTACAAACTATAGGCTATTGGTCCTACCTTTTCGAGTCATTCTGCTTTTAATGTTGGTGATGATTTAGTTTCTTTAGATATAAGATCAATGGTTACTTTGCCGTACTATATACAACACTAGGTCTAGTATACCTCTTTTCATAATTTTTCTGTGCTCGTGAATGTTATAGGTAAACAACACTGATGCTGAAGGCAGACTTACACTTGCAGATGCTCTGGTGTATGCTTGTAACCAAGGTGTAGAGAAGGTATATATATTAGAAAAGATGCTAGTTTCCTTATGAGTCTGTGAAAACATACATTTCTACGTATTTAGAGACAATGACACCGGGACCTATGATTATAAAATATAGCAATATTATACATCTATGTTATCCACTGCATCATCTAAGGACTGGCTTTGTTGTTTCACGTTCTTACACAAACTTATCGAATATGCCAGATTGTGGATCTGGCTACGCTAACCGGAGCCTGTGTTGTTGCTCTTGGACCCTCTATTGCTGGTAAGTGATTTTTAAGTCTTTCATTAATGAACATTTTGTTTATTTTATTTTATTGTATTTTTTTTTAATCTTCGCTCGTGGGGCAATAAAACGCGGCCAGTGAGGTGAAAGCCGAGGCGCGTAATTGCTGGTTGAGAACTTACTTCAACCCCACAAACCGACCTGGGCTTGTCTCGGGCCAGCCAAATTTTTTGGAAGGGCTTCCTTGCAAAGGGGAACCCTAAAAAAAACAAACATCCTATTTACTTTTCTCATTGGAATGTTGACATGGAAGACATTCTAGATTTGGAAGATATAGAATTACACTGCACTAACTTTTAATATAGCCTAATAAAGCACATGGGGCCTCATGTTTGTAGAGAATAAGTTCTATTGTTATTTCTATTAGTAACATTATATATTAATTTGATGGTATCTATAGCATAAAGTTCCATAATTTTTTTTTTTTTTTGGTTCAATAAGTTTTTCTAAAATTGCTTTTTTTCAATGATAAAACAGGTGTTTTTACACCCAGTGATGACCTTGCGAAAGAGGTAATTGCAGCATCAGAGGCTAGCGGGGAAAAGCTTTGGAGGCTGCCCATTGAGGAAAGTTATTGGGAATCTATGAAATCAGGAGTGGCTGATATGGTAAACACAGGTGGCCGTCAAGGTGGGGCCATCACGGCAGCTCTTTTCTTGAAGCAGGTAAATATCTCAAGATTCTCTCACTCTTCCCTTGAAACAAAACGTAAGAATCGTTCAAGTTCTTGGACCAATTATGACATGCAAGATTTAACTGTTTTTAGCTACGGATGAAGACGTGATTAATAGAAAACAATTGGTTTTCAAGTTGCAGTATTCACTCAACATTTCATTCTAGCTATTTAGGCTCTGTTCAGTTCAACTTATTAAATGTTGAATTCAGTTCAGATCTAAAAAGTCCAGTTCATGTAGAAAAAATCTTCCACATTAAGTTTACCTCTTATCGGACGAAGTGACGAGAGCCCGAGCCTTAGTGTGTTATTTCCGTAATTTAGGCAATTTTTCTATTTTTTACGGACTTCCAAATTAAGCAGAATTGCTCGTATTGTAAGTGTTTTATATCTATGCTAGTTACTTTCCCTTTTTGGGCCCAATACTTTATATTTATCATCAAGTTGGATAATATCCCACCCAGTCATAAAGATACGCTGCATTTTGTGTTATGTCACGTATATTGTAAATGACTAATTGTGAAACGTCTGTCTCAAGAATTCGTGATCTGCAGTATTTTTGCAAACGTAACAAGTGTGTTCGTGTTTGTGCAGTTTGTTGATGAGAAGGTCCAGTGGATGCACATTGACATGGCTGGTCCGGTATGGAGTGACAAGAAGAAGAACGCAACAGGTTTTGGCATCGCTACACTGGTCGAATGGGTGCTTAAGAACTCTTCTTAGTTACAGTTAGTTCCCAATGTGGGAGATGATGATACAGTATTTCTTGGCCAAAGCCAAACATCTTTAATTATATTATATCTCAATAAAGTTCGGTTGCAGAAGGAACGAGGCAATTTGTCTTGAAGGGTTTATCTAGTGGGATTTCAACTTGCCTCTTCAAAAGATTGGAACTGGGTATGACTGCGTACATCTTATCCTCCTCATACTCTGCATACGAGCGGGAATTGGGTACGTTTGGATTGGATTGGATCTTCAAAAGATTGGAACTGTTAATACAGTAAATTTATTTACTCTTTTATATATGCTTGGTTTGGTGGTCGATATAAGGAACATGCGTGATTTTATTCATTGTATTCTCAATTCGCTGCCTTATAATTTTATTCACCGTATTCTTGTAACTTTGTACTGCAGTTCATTTCATCTACGTCACTTGAAAGTGCATGCGAATGTGAGGTTTAGTAAACTTGATTTAGGTGAGTAGTAATTTTCCAGAAAAAGGTCACTGGGAAATCGATTCATACATGAATGCACGTTCAGTGGCACTCCTAGTGCGAAGGAAAAATAAGTGGAACTCCACGACCAGGATGAACAAGGATCCCCACAACTCTTGTATGCATAGTTGGCTATTATATTACTCCGGGGCGGACGAAGAAAACTTTTTCATCCAGCACTAGTTTAAAAAATTTACCTTTAGACCAGGGCTATTCGAAAGAAGGATCGAAAGTTACACTATAATTTTTTTTTTTAATTTGACTTCGGGCTGGATCCGCCTCTAATATTACCCCTTTTCTACGACGTGAATAACCCGCTACGCTTTCGAGGTAAACTTTTTGTGATCACGTGTAAACTACGTATAGTAAGAGATGTTAAATTTGGAGGCATACAAAATATGATGTGCCATAGTCGGGGCAATAATGCAAACCTTTTTCAATATTGAACAACAGAAAAATGAAGATTAGGCATCACACTTTTATGAAAAGCAAGCACTTTCCAGTGATCATTAACGCAATATGGTAGAACTAGAAAGCCTATAACTAAAGGAATTTGCAGTTAACCAAACCTATCAAAAATCCCGATTTTAGACAGGGTAAAATGTACACAGTCATACCTCAAAAAAGGAGATTGTTTCAGAAAAAGACATCTGACTTACTACGCTTTCTTTTTTCTTTTCTTTTTCTTTTTCTTTTAAATCAAATAAGAGAATAAAAATACAAACAGAAAATCAAACAGAGGGGGATAACAAAGAATAATGAAAACATTAGTGATCACGACACGTACTTTAATTATTTGTGACCGTGACGGATATAGAAGTTAAATTTAGTGAGAACAAAATTGACATACTCCGTCCGTCCCAATTGTTATTTTCTATTTTTTAATTTTGGGTGTCTTAAATTTTATTTTCTGTTTCTATTTTTAGTCAATTTTTGTCTAACAAGTCCAAACTCATAACCTTGTTTACACTTGTTATTTACTGAAAATGTCACTCCCCAAATGTCGAAATCAAGTGGGAAAAGTATTAACAAGCTCTAATTCCGACCGTACTAACCCACTTGTTTCTCTTCCTTAATAAATGTGTAGAAAAGAAACAAAAAATGACACCAATGACGGAGGGAGTATATTGAAAGAAAAAATATTGGTTGGATTTTGGGGGGAAATTGTTTTCTCTCATTTTAAATGGGCTATATTTGTAAATGAGTATAAAATTGCACTTATTTTGGAAATTTTGAGTGGGGCAG
>JAYMSH010000642.1:0-10318 GCA_036897905.1 Aragoa cleefii | reverse complement strand
ATTTTTAGAGCATGAAGGCCAACTGTATTGTCTGTCATTAAATGTTAAAGTTATCTTGAATGGCGCATACATGCCGTGGAAGTGTAGCTAAGTTTTATCTAGGGTTATATCGAATCGAACATTGTCAAAATATTTTTCCATTGTTATTTTCTTATTCCAAGAAAAGTAATAAGGGGATATTGCCCCACCCCAAAATTACCTTCATCAGGTTCAGGCATGAGTTTTCAGAGTTAGGCACTTAGAACATTCACAACATGCTGCGTGCAGGTTTTGCGGTTAACGAATGACTTTCATTCAGCGGCATAGTTGTTTGTTGTTCAATAAATAAAAAATATGTCAAAATGTACTAAGCGTCAAATTGTACTAAGTATGACCCTCCGCACAAAATGTATCCTAGATATGTTATTACTCCAAAATGTAATACTCCTCTGTTTCGGTCGAAGTTTCCCACCCCATTTTTTCGTGTCCGCCTTTGACCACAAATTACTTATAAACTATACTGGTGGAAAATATAAAAAATTATAATATCATACGATATTATTTATAATATACTTTTCACCGGTATAATTTATGAGTAATTCACGGTCAAAGACAGACACCAAAAGTTAGAATGGAAAAATTCGGAAGGAACGGAAAGAGTACAAGTATTCAAAAGTATCTAATTTGTGTACTCAAAGTCGGACGAAAAATTTGACTGGAAAATGTCATGTGTCCGGCACGTGACCGGACGAATTAGGGTTTCGCTTCCAATTCGGTGAATTAGGGATAATTAGGACGAATGAAGAATAAAAAAATTCAAAACAAAGTAAAGAAAAGGAAAAACAAAATTGGTCGGAATTGGTTGCACCACCATCGGAGCTGGTTAACAACTTCGATATTGAACTTTAATAGCTCCATATCGGAGCTTTTACAACTCTGATCGGAGCTGGTAAGCTGTTAACAGCTCCGTTTCTAAGCTGTGTAACAGCTCCGACTGAAGCTGTTCTAGTGCTGCAAGTGGTGGCACCACCCCCCAATTTTATTTTTTTATTTTTAATTTTACTTTTTTTTTAATTGTTTTTTATCCTTAATTCGCCATAATTCTCCCTAATTCGCCGAATCGGGGGTGAATTAGGACGAAACCCTAGTTTGTCCGGTCACGTGCCGGGCACATTGCAATTTCCGGCCAACATTTTTCATCGGAGTACATAAGTTAGATTCTTTCAAAACTTATAGTACATTTTAGAGCATAGGTATACTTACGGTAGATTATGCGCGGGTACAAATACTTACAGTATATTTTGGCGAATTTTTTCGTATTTGGTTTCTTGGAACCGTTGAATACAACGAAAGTGAAAAATAAGTATCAATTATCTTGGATAGATGACTTGTTTGATCAACGACACTGTGCTAGTATTCTCATAAAGATAGATTTGTTAATATCACAAGCTAAAAGCTGAAGAGATCGATAGCCCAAAGACATCTTTCAGAATTAGGATGCATATTATCAAGGTTTAGAATTTGTCTTAATGCACCAAGATATGGTGACATTACATGTTTGGTGCTACATTTCTAATATATACGTCAATTATAAATCTTGAAATACTTGTTGAGTCAGACAGAGTTAAAAATGTGTGAAAAGAGTTGCTTAAACTATTGAAGGATTACGATTGTACCATTGAGTATCATGTAAGGAACGCTTATGCTTCGACCTTACCTATTGGTACATTTTATGTGGTATTATGTGGTTTGTTTGGGGTTCGTCCTAAGATGATTTACATAAATAAAAAGGCTTAATTCTATAATAACCTAAGGAAGGAGATAATGGAAGAAGGGAATACCGCGCTATATGCAATGGACTCGGTAGCACGAAGATATATCAAACCTTGAAAAGTAATTATTGGTTACACATAATGAAAAAATATTTAGTTTATTATGTTTCAAAATGTTTAATTTGTCAATAGTTTAAAGTTAAGCAACTGGCACCCGTAATTCCAGTTTGGAGATGAATGCATATCACTATGGATTTCCTTTATAGCTTGCTTATTACACATACAAAGAATAATATAAATTCTCTAAAGAACTTATACTTTCCTAGTAACTTTTTAAATATTTGTTCATTTGCCCGTATCTAATTTGTTTGTTTTTAAGAAGAAATTGTGTCCGATAGTATTTAATTATATTTTATTAGTAAATTTTTAGACAATGAAACGTAGCGCAGTTGGCAAAACGCTTCCCCTCCAACCAATAGGTCGATGGTTCGAGTCACCATGGATTGTAAATGGGGAACCATTATTGATCGTCCAGTTGCATGGGCCGGGGGTCTCTACGGAAACAATCTCCTTACGGGTATAATTGCGTATATCTTACCATCCACATACCCTGCTTACGGGCGGGATTTGGGTATGTTAATGTAATGTAATGTTATTAGTAAATTTTTAATGATTATTTATTATTATAATTGTTATTATTGTTTAATTAACGGCTATCACATAATAAACATTTATTTTCACTTCACTCGTCACACGATACACACTTAGATAACAACATTTCCAATGTTAGTATCAAGAAAGTACTGTGCACGGGACTACAAAATAGGAGACGATGGACCTCCCTCCTCGGGGACAGAAAAGAGATAAGAAAGATGGTTTCGTGAGGGATGATTCAACTCATTCTACGAGTAGAGTACTATATAAATGTCATTATGTGAAAATAGGACCATATTATTAACTTTACTGTAGAGAAGGCAAGTCGACAAATAGCATGTAGAGAGACTATACAAAAGCGTGACAAGCCATTAAAATGACATATTTATGGACCATTTAAGCGGAGAAAAATAAAATGTGAAAAACAAAGCTTCGAATCACGTTAATTGTGGCCTATTCATGGACCATTATTCTTTGGCAAAAACTTCAATACGGATTGACTTTCGGACAACAGCTGATGATCTCATTCTCTGTCTGTCTACTCTGAACTACATATCTAGTTTTGAGATCCATGATTCTTGATTTATAGTACTCAGTAGTACTCCGTTCATATTAGATTGAACCAGTCGTCCTCCTCACACGACGCCCCCCTCCCCCCAGTTGACTCCATCATGGATTATCACCTTACTTCATATTAGATTGGATTAGTCATATAGTGACAGTGACAAGAAAACTCTCAAAATTATCATCGGCTTAAATTCAATAGGATTATCACCTTACTTCATATTAAATTGGACTAGTCATGACTCTACGACGCAATGCCATAGACAATTAACTGCTAGAATCATCATCAGCTTAAATTCAATATTAACAAATAAAACAAATACATCATCCACACGGGTCTGCTTAAAGATCTTATTAAGGAGTGAATGTATTCCAACTTATATTTTAGAGATTAGACCTTTCTCAAGTAATATGAGATAAATGAGTGACACCTCAAATGAGAGATTGCATGAGTGTCTTATAAAAAAAGTGATACATAGGGGTCTTAATGTACAACTGTGATATTTAGGTGATTTTTAGGAGTATAACTCTTGTGAAACTATCTTACCGTCCCAAAATAAAAAGTTCTCATCTAAACAAAGGAGACGCGCTCTAATATTACCAGTATTATAGCTACAATATCATAATTATTATTAAACAAACATTTAAATAAAAAAATAAAAGAAAAATAAAAAAACCACCATTAGAGATAGAAGCACTGGTAGTTGAACATTATCGTTTTTTATTACAAGTTTACGATTTTTAGCAAAAAATTTATGATTTTTAGCTAAAAAATTATGATTTTTAGTTGCAACCCTGGTACTATTTTAATTTAAAACATTATATTTTTAACATGAAACATTATTATCAAATATCTAATGAAAATGCACGGTTTAATATTTTTTCGAATTTAAGACTTGAAAATTTAATAAAATTTAAAAAATTAAAACAATGCCTTTTTTGTTGAAATCTTATATGTTTTTAGCTGAAATCTTATGGTTTTCGAGTGAAACATTATGCTTTTTTGGTGAAACCTTAATATCAAAGTAATTACGTTAGCGTCGTAAGTTTTCATTTAAATAATGCTATTTCACTATCGATAATAAAAATAATTCAGCAAATTATTTCTTTCCACGAGCAAAAAGAAAGGTACTATAGTACTACAGTAAAGCGCGAGTTACTGTAGTGCAATACTATAGCAATTCATTCTTTATTGTAGTTTTCTATTCTAACTTTTTGGGACAGTGAGACCGTCTCACATAAATTTTTACCGATATTTAAGAGTTATACTTAAAATATCGAGCAATTGTATCCGAATCCTTCCAAATGTTCCCATACAAGAGAACACTAAAATTTGGTGCGATATATAGGGGTGACCATGTTGTTCCTTTTTTAGGGTGCCTAGAATGTTAAATTCATCTGTACCTATGGTTACTACTTCTTCGTTAGACTAGTCTGTGTGGCTATGGCTGGGAATTATAAGATACATGAATGTTCAGTAGTGGTCTTGTTGAGCATTGTAATTGGATCGAGTGATACTTTGGTGTCCTCCTGCATGAAATCGAACCATGATCATGTAGAAATGATTACTAAATCATTGAATAAATTAATACTTTAGGTTTTACAAATTTAAGACATAGCTAGCACACAAACATTTGCAGTGTTGAGGTTTGGAGGCCGAACCATGTGGCACGCAGAACATGACGCACGTGAGAAATGTTTCGACAAACTTCATCTACAATTTTGAGTGGAAAGTCATAACGTAAGGCTGGACCTTTGCACCGATGAATTTCGGCTTTTGGTTTCCACGGGAAGCAATTTTTGAGCGGGCAGTGATTGTAACTCCAAAAACTTTGCTCTCGGGTATGTGTATAAAGACCACAACTTGTGTGAGACCTACTCAGAGTAAAGAGGGTAAAAAATAATTTTAAAATTTTTTCCCCAAACTCCCGTTACAGTACTTTTAATAAAAAAAATTTTAAACACAACAATTACATGCAAGTAGCTCCCGCTTCTTGCAACCATAGCTGGGGAAATCAAGTTGCAGATTTGCAAGTAGATTCATAAATCAATGGTCAATCACAAATGCTCGACCTATCAAATTGCAGAAGAGCGGTGAATCAGATTGGGACATATGCTCAATCTGTCAAGTGGCACAAGAGAGGCGCAAGATAAGAAATTGACGTCATATTGGGGCAGATATTCGATTTGTACATCTATTGGAGATGGATTGGAAATGGAAAAGGCATTGAATATGCGAATCAAGTTTAATGGAGGTTATGAGTTGTTTGATAACTACTCAATGTCTTCTTTTACTTTAACACAAACGTTTAATGGGGGTTGTACATGTATTATAAGGTTATGAGTTGGTCTGATTGAAAAATTCTCCATGTCTTTTCTATTTTAACACATTAATTTTAGAATTTAAAATTCAGACCCATAAAATTTTAATTAATTTAAAACATTTCGTTTCTTAGTTGAAAGCTCACGAATATTTGTTGACACCTTACTATGTTAATGTTGCAAGGTTTTATGATAACGTTGCAAGGTTTTATAACAAAAGCGTAAGGTTCAATATTTTTATCATAATATACCAACGTTCAGAGTTTAAGACTTTGGCATCCTCCAAATCTTTGATTAATTTACAACATTTCATTTTTTAATTGAATCCTTATTATTTTTTTGTGAAACCTTATTAGTAAAATTTTACATCAACGTTTACAAGATTTAATTTTAAAAGCATAAGATTTCATATTTTCATCATAATGTTTCAAGTTAAAATTATAATATTTATTTTCTGTTGAAACCTAAAGATTGTAAAAGCAAACCATATATTCTTAACGTATAAGCTTTGTCTGCATGGTTTCACATTAAAAATGTAAGGTTCGACCTTCAAAGCGTAAGACTACATCACGATACACAAAAAGTATAATTTTATTTTTCCTAAAAGCATACGTCTAACAAATACGGTAGCAAAAAAAAAAGTTATTGTAGCAGAGCGCGAGTTACTGTGTACCGCACTACTATAGCAATTTTTTTATCTTTTGACTACTTTCTAAATTAGATTTAAAATTGACCGTCTTACAGTGAGACGGTCTTATATGAGTTTTCGCCTTGTATAAAAGAACAGTTCATGTTCTTGACAATATTGATTCCAGGACTTGACAATCCAAAACACAAGTTTGGTATTTCCCTACAACCGCTGAGAGCAGAGCTCCAAGAGTTGTTGGGGGGATGATGCGCCTTCGTATGATACACTAGAAAGTAGAATTCCCAAATGAGAGCAGCCTTGATGTTGACGATTAGTGATTTCACAGCTTATTCTATGCTGATGGGTTGGGGTACGAATGAAGAGTTAGCTTTTCTACATTGCATGGTTGATACGGATGCACTCACACTAATAAAAAGTGAAAAATAGTCGTGGTTTGATAATCATTGTAGGTTCCTTCCACCAGATCATGCACTTAGAAGAAACAAGACGAATTTATGGAAAAAAAGAGAGTAAAACGGTTGAGAAGGAACCCATGTCAGTTGGAGATGAGCAAATATACTAACTTAGAAAGAGGCTTTGAGGTTGGAAAAAGTCACTGAACATGATGTGGAATCTGTTAACAATCAAATATCCAAGAAATGTGGATGAGGAAAATTAGTATCTTATGGGATTTGCCTTATTCGAGCACCATACGTCACAACTTGGATTCGATGCATACAAAAAAGAATGTGTTTGAGAATCTATTCAATAAAATTTTGAACATTTGTAAAACAAAGGACACTGACAATTCTAGTGAAGAGTTGAATTATTATTGTCATCGTCCAGAGTTGATGCGTGACAATGTAACTGAAAAGCTTCCAAAAGCATGGTCTACTGTCGATTAAAACACAAGAACAATGTTTTTTGATTGGGTAGGCAATTTCATGATGGTTATGCATCGAACATGTGGATATATGTTGATTTTTATAAGATAAGGATGTTTGGAATAAAGAGTAATGATTGTCACGTGTTTCGACAAAGATTGTTACCGATTGCGTTTCATGCGTTGCTTCCTAAACATTGTGAGATGCTATTACTGAATTGAGTATATTATTTAAGGAACTTAGTTCAAGAGTTGTTGAGAAGGAGGATTTTTTCACGGCTTGAGGTTGATATACCGATGATACAATGCAATCTCGAATGTATTTCCACTCCAGGTTTGTTTTATGTGTTAATTTATATACAGATATGTCTTTCACATTAGTCAATGATCTCAAAAAACTTTCATTCCAGCCACCTCCCATTTTTGAAAACTCGAGTTCTCATTCCTCTGTATCAAAAAATATGTGTCGTCTTCCCATCGATATATGCGGTTCAAGATTCAGATTACATATTTTTTGAGTGAGGGCAAGCCAATTCCGATGAAATCGCTTGAAATAGTTTATTGATTGAGATTCGGGAGGTATTGGCTGGAATTTTCGTTGCATTGGTTGGATTTTTCATGGTATTGGTTTGATTTTTCTCAGGAAAAAAACTATTTTTGGTACTATAGTTTATTCATTAACCCAATTTAGGTAATGTTGTTTGATTCCTTTCAATTTAGATACTTTACATACAAACATTTCAATTTAGGTAATTTTGTCAATTAAGTGGATAGAAAGGTGATGTGCATCTCATGTGTTCACTTTTTCGTCCATGTTTGGCAAATTTCTCGCCTTTAGCCGCGTATTTTACACGTTGACATATTAAAAACTAAAAACACCAATAAAAAAAAATCTAAGTAATAATAATAAATGGTAAAAAACATTAATAAATCATAAAAATAGATTCAAAAATTATATAAAATACCAAAAATAAAATAAAATAATGATAACTAAAAACTAAAAAAGACTAATAATCAACAAGATATACATGATTCTCCCTAACGTGAAGTCAATTCTAACCCTAAGGGCAGTATTTTAATTATTATTTTGATTCTAACCTTTTTAGACTTTAAATATTTATGTTTTTAATTATTATTTTGATTTTTTCGTATTTTTATATTATTTTTAATCTATTTTAAAAATTTATAAATGTTTTTACAATATATAAATGTTTTTTTTGTGATTTATCAATTTTTATTAATTTTTTATATGTCTGCGTGTGAAACACGACACTGAAGGTGGGAAAACTGACAGAGATGGACAGAGAAGTGAACACATGCATGATGGAATTCGATAAAACAATCAAGCGCAATATATGAACATATACCGTTCTCTTTAGAGGGATCACCAACCGGACTGAACTCCATTGATTCTTGTAACGGATATAATGCGCAGTGCCTGTACGTGAATCACGTGCAGAATCATACCACTAGTTCACATTGTATGTGGCTGGAGATATCTATATGAGTGATTTTGTGAGGAATTGGAAGAAAAAGAATTCTACTTGTGAGAAGACGCCAACAAGCGTATATTCCTTCCAGTATTTTCATAAATAAGGGAGTTTTTTTTTTTTTGTGATAAAAACTAAATAAACTCCCAATGGGCCATAAGTTGTTGGCTTATGGTCTAACATACATGGGCAGACCAATTTCTGCTCACACATGTGGGTTGAACCATTGGTCCAAGACAATCACATCATATCAACACAAACACAACTCATACGGGTAAATAGATCATGTGATTTGTGAGTGGAGAACTTCGTTACTATAAAGTTGTTAGGCGAAATATAGCAGCTTAACCAGTTCAAAAATTGAGGACATAAACTCGTTATACCCCAGACTTCTTTTAGCTACACAAGTCAAAGTATCGCCTATCTACCAAAGCATACTAGGACTCTAAGCTAGAAACGAAAAACAAACTATCATATTCCTAATCATGTTTTATGAACTTCAAATCCAACGCAATTGGGTACCCGATGAATACATAAGTTCGGTGCTAGTCAAAGACAATCATATTCTCCCACTAGAATCTCACAACTCTTGCCGTTGTTGCTTGCCTGACATGCACCGCATGACCGAATCATTCATGGCTATTAGTAACGCTCCAAAGTAGCAACACCAAGATAAAGTCGTAAGAAAATAATGGAAAAACGTCCTAAGGGTAAGGGTGAGGTTGCTAAACCTCAAGGTCTCACATAATGATAAAGAAATATATACGTTCTCATTACCTACTTGGCCATCAAGCACACATGGTATGAACACGTGCTACGATGCCCATTCTCCCATTCGCAAGCGTATGTACTTATTAAAAAAATAAAACATCGTACAGATCTTAGTTCAAGTGAATCTCAACACTTACCTGAATTTTCTAGTTCAAGTGTATCATGACACTTAACCCGAGTTACTTTTCAGCAGTCCTCAAAGATTTTCCAAAATCCTGAGGAAATTCACATTTGGCTTTAAGACAAGCTTAATGAACAACATGATTCCATTTCGATCACTTATAAGTAATCTCATCTTGATTGTAAATCAAGACGACCTTATTACACAATTTTGTGTTTGTCTGCTACTCCGCATAAACGACAACATCTATTGTCTCATCTTTGCATGCTACGCAACACCAAAATCGATTGTTCGTGTGAGTGAGCTAATTTTAACATTAACTTGTCAGACATATCTTTATACAATGAATGTAAGCTATAGAAAAAATACGTTTACTCAAAACAACGTTAACAGTCATATGTATCAAGCTTATGGGCATCAACCAACAATAATAAGAATACACTGCGAAAGGTTAATGTTATATAGATAGATCAATATCCCACAAAGAGCTTTCATATAGCCAAGACGAACACATCTAAGCAATCAATTATATGTCACGAAGTTCTCACTTCATGACAATATGCACAAAACGGCATTTGGTTGGATTCATTTGTAAAATGAAGTTGCTGATCACGAAGATACTCATGAAGATGAATTTCACGCTCCTACTTTGCTTAATTACAAACTGAGGAGCAAGAATCCCGTATAACCAAAACATCAGTACAATAGAAAATGTGACATACACCCTGGAGTATGCACAAATAATACGCCGGTGTGTTTGGTGCTCATCAAAAGAGATAGCAAGAACAATCGTATCGCTTTCATGCAAAGATACAATTACCTATGTTGTCTAGATTCATGGCAGAATGGAAAAACTTTTAGATTATGACACGGTTCCGGAAGTAAGAGTACACCTAATACAAGAGTAGTATCAATGCACCCATAATCCGTTCGAACTGTTATCATGACTCTAGCTTAAATCTTCGCCATCTTAAAAAATTTACATGGATTAAGTTACACACGGTAACACCATCATTAACTCGAATCCTTTAATAAGAGGCAAACTACAAGAGTTGGTGTGTTGATACTTCTCATGATATCCACTGATATGGACAACATACATCACTGAAAATGTGAATAGAATCACCTACTCTT
>JAYMSH010000641.1:0-10320 GCA_036897905.1 Aragoa cleefii | reverse complement strand
TTTTTTTTCTGTTTCCTTTTTTTTTTTTTTTTTTTTTTTTTTTTTTTTTTTTGGCGGAAGATGAAGAATAATTTTCAATGGGGAAGCAGAGGAAAAAGGGTTCAAGGAAGCCCAAAAAATGTGTCCAATTTCATAATAGACAACATGTTAGGATCATTTCCCCTTTCACTTGATGTTTGTACTATGTTTTGTCATTAGTTCTGGAATATATATGTGAGTTCTGCTTGATATCAATGAGATTTGCTACAGAGAGGATACAATTTGCATAAGGTTTCGGCGATTTAGGGATAATTGTTGCTTGAATTTCAAAAATTGAGGGTTTGGTTGAGAGACCAAATATTCATAACCCTAGATCTCGCCGCGAGTTGAAATTACACATAATTTTGGTAACGCTTATGCGCCATGGCATTTAATAGCATTGCATAGCTTCAAAGATTTGGTTGTTGTGCGTCTACTGGAATATATCGTTGTAACTAACTGATTGTGAGCTTTGGTAAGTTGCTCCATTAGTGACATGTTGGTCAGGGTCCAAGTTTGAAAACATATAGCCTCTCCATAAAATCGTAGGGGAAAAGGTTGAGTATAATATCTCCACTCTCTATGTACCATGTAGAGCCAAAGAGCTTAGCACACAGGACTTGCTCCCTTTTTTTATGCTACCAATTCACATCGATCCCTCATTTTGCGCGGTGGTCGGAACAGGCGGTTTAGAGAATGAATTCTCGCTAGGATTTTTCTCCAACAGGTCACTGGTTAACTGCAATGTACATAGAATACCTAGAAACGCAAACTCGTGTGTACTTTTATTATTGGACAGGGGTGTTCAGACAAATTGGATGGTTGTTTGATGCAAAACAATGTTGTGCTTATGCAGGACAAATATAGTCCTCTTTGTGAAGATGTTACAGCTATGTCTTCAGTAAAGGAGAAAGTAGAACAAGTCATTTCACAACTAGAACCTGGAGTCCCACACTATTAAGCGCATGGTTGACTCTATTGCTGCTGTAGGATATAAGCTGGTAAGCATTGCAACTCTTTTCCCTAAATCATTACCATACAACTACTGGTGTTCTGAATGGAGATCTTTGGACTAATTATTCTAAAGGCAGCATATTCCTCGAATTTTTTTCAAAAAACGTCTACCTGAGCATATTACTACTACTTGTACCGTGTTGGTGGTTGAGAAGGGTAAAGAGTACCCAACAAATTACCTACCGGTTGACGGTTATCTAAGTGGTCGGTGGTTGCCATATCAAGCCTACTCACATGAGACGAGTTCATATTCAGTTTGACTGAACGTTTAAAGTTTAAGGTATTCGTTCTTTTGCTTGATTATTTTGGACTGCCACAGAGTTAGAAGTGAACCATTGTACTTCTGAGCTGTGACCAACTGCATTTATGTATGTGCTTGTCTATATGCTAGGAATGTAACTTTGAGTGAAGATTCTGGTTAGTTTTTCTCACCTTCACAGACCTCTATATTACTTTGCAGCAGAATCAATCGCAGACCTCTAATGGCAAGTGAATAACAATATAACCAGAGTGAAAAGGTGAGAAAAACTAACGGGAATCTTCACTCAAATTCAATTGAGAATGATCAATCAGACCTCTAGTGGCAAGTGAATAATTGAATAACCAGAGTGAAAAAGTGAGAACAACTAACCAGAACCTTCACTCAAATTCATTAAGCAAAGTACTGCATTCACTTCTTCTAAGTCATGCGCTCAGACAATGTGCACCTAGTTCTTCCACACACACTCAGTTCTATTATATGTGATCTAGGTGCACATAGTCAGAGGACATCACTTAGACGAAGTGAATGCAGTAATTGGCTTTATGAATTTGAGTGAAGATTCTGGTTAGTTTTTCTCACCTTTTCACTCGGGTTATTCTGTTATTTACTTGCCACTAGAGGTCTGTGATTGATCAACTCTACTTGTGTTTCATGGCTATCAATTTGAAACAGAAGTTGCGAACAAAGGCAGGAAGCATGGAAGGAGAAATTATGTGGAGCCGGATCTTCCTAACAGTTCTACATTGACAATTAAGAATGTCCACCAGCAGCAGTAACCATTATGCAATGTTCCAAAGAAAAACAAATTTGATATTACCTCAATAATCTGAAACCCATAGTTGATGATAATATGCATATCTTCTTTGTATCATATTCCTATTCCAGATTCGAATATCGTGGAGTTTCAAACACAGGCATTAACGCTATTTTATTTTTATTTTTTGAGATAATCATATATCACATTGCATCAATTCATATATATTCTGAGGAAACTAGAAAAAGGCTCCATTCGGAGGAAATCAAAGAAAATTTAAGGAAATTACGTGGGAATTGAACCCAAGACCTTTCGCATTGAGTGTCGTTGGGTCTCAGCTTTCCCAGTTAGGCTAGGCTTCATTGGATACAATAACACGATGTTAATACAGTAAAATGTCTCTTTCATTGGATACGCACATTACGGAAGTAGGAGTATAGAATATCAAGACGAATGTGAAATCTGATACTGTCTCAAAAAATTGAAAACCCTGTTTGATTATAATATGCATATCTTCTCTGTTTCACATTTCTATTCCAGATTCGAATATCATGAAGTTTCAAATAATGAAAACATTAACGCTATGTTAAGGCAGGAAAATGTCACTTTTCAACATTTTGGATTGTTCACATTGCGGTAGTAGGAGTAAAGAATACCAAGACGAATGTGAACATAAACATAAGGTAGAAAACATTTTATTCTTCATCGTCTGCTAAATCCTTCAAGACAATTTAAGCACCTATTCCAGAATTAATAGATGACATCAAGAAGAATTCACAAATGCACATATTCCAGAATCCATAGATGACAAAACACTATAAATATTTCACAATGAAAGGGGGGGGATCATCACCTCTTGTTTATTCTGAAATTGGACACATCTTTTGGGCTTCCTTTAAAACCTTTTTCCTTCCCCTCCCCGTTGAAAATTATTCATCCACTCCAACCACAAAAAAAAAAAACCGAACCCTCCAAATCAAGAAAAGGAAATACCGCAAGAAAAACCTATTAGCCCAACAGAAATGAAGAAAAGATAAACACAAGTTCATAAAGATAGAGGACCTTAGATGGACGAGAATCCATAGTAATGCATGTTGAATGATGGTTTCAGAAGCTGAAAAGCTCCATATCTCAATCTTAAGGGAGCTAAGTACACTCCCTCTGGTCCTTAAAATGTGTTTTTTTATATTTTTTCCGTCCGGTCCAATGCTTTATTTACTTTTAATAAATGTGTGATTTATATATCTGCCCTTAACTGCAGTTGAACATCGAAAATATAGATCGAAAATTAGCATAATAGAGGCAAAATGTGCACGGATTAATTAGCTGAAATTTCTATTAGCTAACAAATCTGTGCATTATTTTGCCCGTGTCTATGTCAATATCGGAGTCATATTGCTTTGATGCACAGATAGACTTTAATTAGGGGAAAATATGTAAATCAAAAACTTATTTATTTCACAAATAAAGCAGAATGCATATTAATTTCTTTTACAAATAAAGCATTATGCATACAATTGGACCAGGCGGAAAATTACACACATTTTAAGGACCGGAAGGAGTACTTTGGATTAAGATACATAGATTTTCAGCTTCTCAAACCAGCATTCAACGGACACTCACTATGGATTCTCCTCCATCCAAGGTCCTTTGTCTTTACGAACTTTTTAGCTTCATCTTTTCATCATTTGTGGGGGTAATAGGTTTTCTTACTGTATTTACTTTTGTTTTGAAGGTTACTGTTTTTCTTTCTTTCTCTTTTTGCAGGAGATGAAGACTAATGTTCGATGAGGAGGCAGAGGGAGGAAGGTTCCAAGGAAGCCCAAAAGGTGTGTCCAATTTCAGATTAAACAACAGGTGAGGATGTTTTTCCGTCTCCTTTGATGTTTTTGCTGGGTTTCATCATCTGAGTTCTGGAATAGGTATGTGAATTCTGCTTGATATCATTGAGATTTGCTTTAGAGAGCGATGCAATTCGCATGTCATTGCTTTAGGTCTCAACGATTTAGGGATAATTGTTGCTTAAATTACCAAATTGAGGATTTGGTCGAGATGCCGAATATTCGTAACCCTAGATCTCGACCGCGAGTTGAAATCACTCATAATTTTGGTAACGCTTACGGGCCATTGCATTTAATGGCATTGCATGGCTTCAAAGATTTGGTTGTTGTGTGTCTATTGGAATATATCATTGTAATTAATTGATTGTGAGCTTTGGTAAGTCGCTCCGTCAGTGACCTGTTAGTCAGGGTCCAAGTTTGAAACAAATGGCCTCTTTGCAGAATCGTAGGGGTAAAGGTTGAGTACAATCTGTCTACTCCCTATGTACCATGTAGAGCCAGAGTGCTTAGCACACAGGGCTTGCTCCCTTTCCTTATGCTACCAGTTCACATCAATCCCTCATGTTGCGCGATGGTTAGAACAGGTGGTATAGAGAACGAATGCACGCTAGGATTTATCTCCTAAAAGTCATTGGCTCATCGCAATGTACATAGATGACCTAGAAACACAACACATTTTCGTTGATTCAGTGAACTGGTGTGCTTTTATTATTTGACAGGGATGCTCAGACAAATCGGATGGTTGTTTGATGCAAAACAATGTTGTGCATATGCAGGACCCATATAGTACTCTTTGTGATGATGTTAAAGCTATGCCTTCAGTAAAGGAGAAAGTTGAACAAGTCCTATCACAACTGGAACCTGGAGTTCTGCACTTTGTCAAGCACATGGCTGACTCCAATGTTGCTGTAGGATATAAGCTGGTAATCAATGCAACTCTTTGCCCTAAATCAGTACCATACAACAGGCTTTAGTGTATTTAGTGTTTTAACTGAAAAGCTTCCTACATAAACAAATCTTTTTAGCAATTTCAGGACGGGATAGTAATATGCTCAGGCACGTGATTACAGCATAAGCATAGCGTTAATGTCTGTCTGCATTGTTTGAAACTCCACGGTATTTGAATCTGGAATAGAAATGTGATGTGAAACAAAGAAGATACGCATATTATCATCGGCCAGGGTTTCAAATTTTTAGGGTAATATCACATTTCACAGTCGTCTTCATCTTCTTTACTCCTACCACATCGTGAGTATCCGAAATGTTGAAAAGAGACTTATTACTGCATTAACATAGCGTTAATGTCTGCATTGTTTGAGACCCCACGACATTCGAAACTGGAATAGGAATGTGGTACAAAGAAGATATGCATATTATTATCAAACGGAGTTTTCAAATTTTTGAGGTAATATCAAATTCCTTTTTCTTTGGAATACTTGCATATGGTTACTGCTGTTGGTAGACATTCTCAACAGTCTATGTAGACTTGTCAGGAAGATCTGGCACGTATTTCCATGTATCTGTATAGGATACGTTTTCACGGATACAGCAAGGGTTTGCATGTATCGGTGCTTCTTAGGTCTTCTAGGTGGACATAGAGTACAGGACTTGGAAGAAGTGAATGCAATGATTTTATCTTATGATTTGAGTGAAGATTCTGGTTAGTTTTTCTCCCATTTTCGCTCTGGTTATGCGGTAATTCACTTGGCATTAGAGATCTGTGATTGATTAACTTTACTTCTGTTTCATGGCATGTCGATTTGAAACAAAAGTTATGAAGAAAGGCAGGAAGAGTAGGAGCCATTATGTGGAGCCAATTCTTCCTGACTGCTCCTGAATTAATTATTATCTAGTTTTATTTCGTATTTTATTCCCGTTTCCTATTCCGATTTTATTCCCGTTTCCTTTTCCTATCTGAAATTTACTTCATTGTTTAGGTTTATTTGCTCGCGATTAGACTAGAAGCTATACTCCGTTTTCGGACAGTATTGATTATTGATTGATAGCGAATATTTAGTATTTTCTCCAATTTGTTCTTGTTCACTCTTTAGTTTTCTTTCCATTTTATACCCACTCGCTATCAGCTCCAAGTCCACGGAATATGTGCTTGTTGACTTGATCAGGCATGTAAGCTTTGAGAATCTTTTTGAGATGAGCTCAAATATGAACTTCTGTTAAAAGTTTACATTCCACTTCTGCTTATACGATGTCACAAATTTGATTAGGAGTGGGGTTGAAGATTGAGTTGTTGAAAGATACATTCTGCTTTTGCTTATATTATGCTAGTTTAATAATGTCTAGTGTAGATGATTTACTTGAGTATATTCCCTCCCTATCACAAGGATACGCGGCTTGTGTATTCCTTCTCTATTTTCAATATTAAAACCTTCGGATTACCATCAAAACAAAAATGTTGAAGAACTATACTTAAGTAGACTTCATCATGTGTTAAGAATGACCACAGATCAAGTGCACATGAAGTTATGTCGAGTTCACAACCTCAAGACTCCCTTTTTAGGGTGCTGATAGCAACAGTGTTTAGAACTGTTAGCAAAGTACAAAGTGCAATTAACATTTTCTTAGGATAAACTATAGCCACAACAAATTAGTTAACCTGATGGTCAACAGATGATAGCGATTAGCGAGTGAAAACATATAATGCATGTGGCATATTAATTCGGCTGCATAAATACATCGTAATCTGGCATACGAATGCATTTCGCAGCCAATTTTGTCATGACAACTATGTGACTATACATCATGATATTCCATATTAAGAATACTGCAGAAAGAAAGTTTTCATAAAATAGAGCCATGGAAGCAAGGATGACAGGTTTAGACACAAAATTTTGAATCTTGATCTTCTAATAATTTTGATAATTCTTTTACAGGGGTGATTTTGACAGTAAATCGAGTAATCGGTAACGATAGTTGTATCTTATTATGTTCTGTGTAACAGTGCGAGAAACATGTCCCTATGCATGATTTATGTTTTCTTTATTACTGACCTGGAAAATGGAGACACTTCACCTTTTGCTCAATCATAACTTGGCGTGACGATGACTGAATGCTGGATCAATGCAGACAACCACCTGCAATATAATCAAAGTACTGCAAACTGTTCATAACAATCTAAAGGTATGTCACTATGTTATGAAATTCATGCATGTTGCTTTATGAAAGTAGAAAAAAAATGGTACATGAATATTTCTAATGCATCACAATTCATCTTAGCTACAAAGTCTGTGCATTAAACTTAGAGGCCAAGTTCAAGTTTCAAGGAATCTCGATCACATTAGCATCTAGTAAATCAACAATTAAGATTTTCTTTTACTGCTGGTAGCACCTACGAGTTACACACCTTGCCGACACTTTTTCCCGAATGAAGATAGTTAACTGCTTCAGCAACAGAATGAACACCCAAGAACGGCTTTGGATCTAAAGCAACCTGCCATATACAAATGAAGGGTTATGGATGGAAGCGATAGAAGCCAACATTTCCGAGAGCTGGGCATTCATTACCTTGAGTTTCCCGGAGGAGTAAAGATCCACTAGCTTATCAAGATGTTCTTGCCAAAGGTTAGCATATTGTACTAAGAAAAAACCTGCCTGCATGTTTGCCATTAGCAGAGAAGTAGATCAAGAAAGGAAATTCCATGTCACTGGAAATTCTTATAAATTGGAGAGTGGAAGCATTAAAATGAAGTTTGGAATTATAATTTGATGAGCTCAACAACTATTTATTCCCAAATATTTCATGTATAAGATGGACTACTTCCCGAACTTGATATAAATGGAGATACTGGGTAATGGTAACAAAGAATATACAGTTCCAGGTTTGGTGTTACTTAGCAATTAGCACGCATAATTCATGCAAAAAAAGCAAGGTTTGGGACTTTAATCAACAAAATCTACTTTCTTGAGAAAAATGGGCAGACGCGGGTAGATAAGCCTTGGGATGGCCCAGGCAAGACTAGGTCTAATTCCACCCAGTGCCTAAAATGGTTTCGATAAGTCAAACCATATAAAGGGAAAATCCTACCGAGTTACCCCCTCCGTCCCGGAATATGGGTGTGTGTTTGACCGGATAGGGGGATGAAGAGTTATAGTATTTAAAGTAAAGATATTGATAAAGTAGGAAAGAGAGTAAATAAAGTAGGGAAAAGAGAGATAAAGTATGAAAGAGATTGTATATAGTATAATTAATTGTTTCTAGAAAAGGGAAGTCGACAGTTATTCCGGGACGGACGAAAAAGGAAAGATGGACGGTTATTCCGGGGCGGAGGAAGTACAATTTATGAAGTATCTAATCAAGGTGGTAAACAATTTTGTCACAGGTGTTTTAGCATCACCAGTGGATTCAGGGCAGAGAGTTTATTCATCAAAGTTGATCTCACTATGACAACATACCACAGTTTGACTATTTGCTAGAATCTTTTCGCATAATCCAGTATAGTTTCGTGGGTTCCAACCATGATCACCTTGATACTACAACAACGAAAACAAAATATCAGAGACCATGATAAATGCTTCGTAAAACTGTCAGTAATGTGATCTTGCAACTGATATTAATGACCGATTCAGAAAAGAAGTTATGAAATGAACATGAATGTGTAGCCCAAACCTGAGATATCATCCCAATGACAACAAGATGCCCGTAGGTAGCCAAAGCATTCAAGCATAAATCAAACATCTCACCGCCAACAGACTCGTATATAATATCGATACCTTTTGGAAACTCATTCTTCAAAACCTGAAAGAAACATCACAACGTATAAATATTTCACAGGGAAGATGTGAGGAATGGAAAACTTGTGGTCTACTAAAATTTCTTTTCATGTTCCTGTTTTGGGGCTACATAGTGAGCTTCAAGTGATAATAATTCTTAGGCACGTACAATTTTGATAATTTTTCTGCTTCATGGTCCATGGTTTAGTTACCTCCCCAAGCAAACAAAATCAGATGGACAACCATATCGTAGATAAAATTCAACTTTTGACTATCTATACAAGCACAATTGACTTTTTTTCCAGATTCCATCTTTGTATGCCCTTGGCCATATAAGGATATATCAATATTTAAAGAACAAATTCCAAGAGACTTACAGTTTTGATATTTTGACTTTATAGTCAATGACTCGATCCACTGCCAAATCATTCAACAGCTTGGCCTTGTCTTTTCCTCCACAAGTTGCAATAACCTTATTTCCTGCAAGTTTTGCTAGCTGCACTAAAATAGTCCACATGTAATTTGCTTGATGAGAATAGATCGACAAGGTTGTTATGTCCTGAGAGAATGAACTCAAAGGTGCAGTCAGCAGACCAGAATGACAAAGATTAATGTAAAAGGAAGTCCCTTATGGTTAGTCTCCCAAAATACAGATGGTAGTTTTCTGTTTGGCTGGTAGGCACCCTTGCAAAGCAGAAAGAATGCTGGAATTTCAGGGTGATGCCTCACGGATAGTGATAAGGTTCACTGACCCCTGTTATCACCCATACCGGTAACATTGGTGTGTGCATATAATAGAGTTACGTAAATTTTCAGGTTTCCTGTTTTCAGACTCAGATTAACAGAAGCATTTCTGTGATTACTTAATCATGTTTCTTAGTTCACAATTAACATGCGACTCTCCCCCATGGTACAGCTTTATTTATCATTTTTACAAACATGATGCTCATGAATTGAGAACTTCCTCTAGATGGTAGACCAGAAACGGACAGACCACTAGAATTTGAAGTGCCTCATTAGCAGAAAATGGAATAGCACTACAAGCATGGTGCTACACTGATGGAAAATTCTTGCATTATATACCTGAACAGCAAACTGCCCTGTCCCACCTGCAGCGGCGGTGACAAGAACTGATTTTCCTGAGTCCATATGTGCTGCCTAAGTAGAAAAGAGAAGGAAGAAAGAATTATGTCATTACCCACATTTAATTTAATCCCCAGATGAAAAATGTGCAGGTAAATAATCCTGTGAATAGAAAGAAACCACTACTCTACCATATCCACTTTCCGAATAGGGAAGATGTTTTCATTTATCATGAAGGAAGAGTAAAAGAGAAACATTGAGAAATTAAATATCATAGAGATACCTTTTCTAGAGCTATAGATGCTGTTAACCCTGACGTGAGCATAGCAACAACTTCTGGATCTGGTCTAGCCACAGGAAGGATATGTTTTGAAGGGACCTAAATCACATAGAGGCCTATGCTTACAATAGCCCAGAGAGAGGAAAAACTCCTAAAACAAAGGGAAGAACAAAATATAAACATATTTTGACTAAGTAATTATAGTGTTTTACCGTTGTAAATTCAGCATAACTTCCATATGTCATAACAGCAGCGGGGGTGCCAACTTTTAAATGTTTAACTGAATCGCCGATGTCAGCAATTATTCCGACAGCCTGCAAAGGTATAATGTTTAGAGAAG
>JAYMSH010000640.1:0-10320 GCA_036897905.1 Aragoa cleefii | reverse complement strand
GTTCATTTTAACTTGATATTGAGCCAATAACGCCTTAAAAAATCTTTTAAGATGTTATTGACACAATTTAAATATGGAATTCGAGGGTGTCCAAGTCGATCGTTGGTGCCCCAACTCACAGGTCAGCGAGTCCAAATGGAGCCCGTAAGCCAACGAGTTCATAAACATTTATAATTTCACATTTAGAGTCGACTACCACGGCCTACTCTTGATGGAGCGTGTTAGATATCTCACATCATTTGCGAATATGTCTCAATATATTAGTTGGATAACTTTATCACCTTAACAAGAGTTTTTAATGTGTTATTGACCCATATCTAATATGCTATCAGAGCATGTCTAGATAGAAGCCGATCGTGGGTACCTCAGTCCACAGGCAGTTCAGAAGCCAATAAATCCAGAGACATTTATAATCTCACGTGTAAAGCCGACTAACCATGATCTACTCGGATGGGGGGGGTTGGTTAGATATCCTCGTCGCTTGTGAATACGTCTGATAATTAACGTACAAATTAAATAATATTCTCTTTTTAATGAGGTATTTAAGATGTTATGGACCCAATGCTTTCAGATAAAGTGACCTAAAACAAACACACACTGATTCGTATTCATACAAAAACACGAATTAAAATGCCTCAACCCATGCTTTTCATATAAGTTTGTGGGCTTTAATGGTTGATTAAATCCATAATGGGCCTGGGACGGTGGTGTTGCTTAACTTATCCAGCAATTGGGCAGTAAGGTGGTCACCTCCTCCACTTTCATGAGAATTGTATGTACTCCCAATGTTCTAACTAATCATTTCCATTTTATTTTTTCATTTTATACGTTTCATTTTCAAATTGTCAAACTGTAAAAGAAAATTATTTTCTCCAACCACCAACCACTGCACTGTTATTCCTCCATTTCTTTTAAAACTTAACAATGCGTTTTTTCATACTCGTTTTAATCATGAATTATTCACAAATTGTATTATTATAAAATGTGAAAAGTTTATATATTACGAAAGACCCATAATTTACTCTTAGTATATAACTTTTTGAATTGAGCATGTCTTTACATAATCATATCGCAAAAATTTACTTTGGTTTTAAAAATCATAGTAAAAAAATAGAATGATTTACATGCTCTGATATATGCCTTTTACCTCACAATTATTTAAATTGTATAGTTAGACGCTAATACCAGCACTAGTGCACCGGATCCCATCAGAACTTCAAAGTTAAGTGTGCTTGGGCGAGAGTAGTACTAGGATGAGTGACCCCCTGGGAAGTCTTCGTGTTGCACCCAAAAAAAAAAAAAAAAAATCTTCATACCCTGCATATGGACGGAAACTTGGGTACCTTGTTGTTGTTGTATAGTTAGGCGCTAAAAAGTTTTAAACACTCCATGCGTGCATAACAGAGTTATAATAATACCCTGCATACCCCCTGCTCATTCCACAAATTTCCACCGCTTCATCTCTTCTCACCCCTTCATCTTCCTCTCATCAATCGCCAGTCCTCACATCCTTCCTCGATTAATTAGCCGCCGAAAGTAACACCTGAGATTCCGGTCGCACCTGGAATGAAACCTGAAAGTTGCATTCGCGTCTAGTCGTTCTTTCGGAGACCTACTTTGGTTTCTTAATGAAAGACATCAATTACATGTTCTCTCAATTTCCACAGACCAAGTTCAATTTTTTCTAAAAATGGAATTTCCCAGAAACCGATTCATAAACGCAGTTCAGGTGATAAAGAACGAAAGAGGCGGGAATGAAAAGAAAGAATTTTGATGACGAAAGGAATAAATCATATTGAAGGAGTGGTCGCCATTGTGTGAATCTGCAGGGACAAGGATGTAATTAGGATATTCTTTACCAACCATATTAGTTGTTGCAGCCACCGACACGGTTGAGGCAGATTATGGTGGTGATGTGGCAGGAAGTCACGGGCTGCTTGGATCTAAAGTAAATGCTTACTGAATGAAGGATAAGACACTGTTTAGGCAATGATCCTATCCTATACATATATCCATCCGAACCGTCACTCATTGATTAATTTCGTAAACAAATTAAAAATTGTGATTGGTGGGGTTGGCATATAGATGCTTGGATAACAGTTGCTCTAACCGGTAAAGAGTTGATTTACCCACCCAAGTTAAAAAATATGGAAGTGTGTGATTGAAACAAACCTCTTCCAAAACGAATATATAACTAACTCCACGCAAATATTTATGAATATTGCTCATATTTACCAAAATCATCAAGCTCAATCGTTAAATCAAGACATCCTCAGATTTTATTATCTAAAGTAGTTATACTTTTCAATTTTATTATTTAAATTAGTTATTTCCAGTCATTAGTATAATGTGATGGCAGGTCATTCGTCGCGACGACGAAGATTGTCTTCGCTTTTTTTTATTTCAAAACAAAACGAAACCAAAACAAAACCGTGCACAACTCAGTGCCTCACTAGCCGACTCACTGAGTCGCACTCTCAAAGCTCTCAACGTAAACCATTATCAGACTCGTACAGTCGTACTACATGTTTCGTACAACACTGGCACTGCAGAACGTACAAACACTCGAATAGCGCCCATGCAAATTGTTGCTTGCTCCAACTCTCTGGTACAACTCCTTTTGCTTTCTTCTCATTTATTTACTGTTTTATTTCTATATTTTGCGCAATTGAGTTTCTATTAAACCTTTGTTTGATGTTTTAAACTATTGAGAGGGTTTTTGGTAGGATATTGGTAACGACATGGATCAAGCACTGGAGCAAAGGAAAAACGCTCCAGGTTGTGTTTGATAACCAATAATATCTCCATTTTGGTGGTTTGTTGACATGCTTATTGCGCTGTTAGGTAAGATTTCGTGATTTATTGTCACTGGAGGTTTTATATGATTCTGTAGGTGGTGTCAAAGTTAATGTGACATTGATGAAGGATAAGAAAACTATAAGCCAGATAGCGTTGATCCGCCTTGTGAAATGTATTTGATTTTTACCAGTTTCGTGCCTGTTATATTACGATTTTTGTGCGAGAATTGATAAAGGAAACGGAAAATCTGACCTGTTGTGATTGATGTGCTGCATCGGTTTCTTATATGAGCATGTTTACTGATATGATTGGAGGGTTTCATATGTGTTGTCTGTGCACTTTCTCCGAGTATTGTTAGTGGCATGAACTTCAACTTACGGATTTTGTGGGATAGATGGTCCTAAACAAGGAGAACGTGCAAACTAGCTGTGACTTTGATAGTAAAGTATTAGTGTGTGTGTATATGTAGTATGCTCACGAGCTTATATGCACCGATCATGCCAAATAGATGGTCCTAAAGAGAGAGAATGTGAAACTAGATGTGACTTTGATAATAGAGAATTAGTGTATGTACATATGTAGTATGCTCACGAGCTTATATGCACCAATCATGCCAAATATATGGTCCTAAACAGAGAGAATGTGAAAACTGGCTGTGACTTTGACAGTAGAGTATTAGTGTATGTATATATGTAGTATGCTCACGAGCTTATATGTACCAATCATGCCAAAATTATCCGTTGCATACTCTTGAACTCCTTTTTTTAACCTATCTGTCCTCTCATTTTGTAATGGTTGCGCTAAGGCCCTCATTTTGGAAGTTTGAACTTTCCTTATGCTTGACATAAGCATGCCTCCTGATATCAACTGTTTTGACAGGCCTGCAGTTTGGAACATCACTTCTATTGTTCGTCAAGAGACACTTGATTTTCTACCTGCACTACCTAAATTTTGTCTCTCCCCTGCTTGTGGAGACCGTCACCAGGAAAAAGAGTGGAGGTCCTTTCTGGATTTCCTGAAGCAGCATAAAAGGGTGAGATGACAGTCTTTCAAATTTAGGTCTGCTGCTAATGTAATATTGTATCTGAAGAGGGTCGATTCATCTATTATAAAACAAATAAAGTCTAATATTTCTTGTTTGTTTGTGGATGACAATGTGTTGGCAGAGTTCTTTCACTTAGATGGCATACTTCATATATGTCTTGAAATTTCAGCATACTTGTAGAAAATGAAACTTCAGCACTGTGATGAAGACTAGATTTAGACGCAGAAGTTGCTCTTACATGCATGATTAATTTGATTCAATTTAAATATAAAAGCCCCAAAAGAGTTTTCTCTTCCATCATCTCTTTTTTTGTTTTTGTTTTTGTTTTCTGTTTGCCTGTGTTTAAGTTGTTTCAAAGTACGAACATGTCAAGAAAGGGAAGTGCATTTTCTTGCTTATTTCCATGAAGGTTGCTATACTGGAGCTTGGTTTCTGTGAAGTCTACATACTTCCTCCCAGTACAGAGTCAAAGGTGAACCTTGCGATTGCCCACTTCAAGGGAATTACCAGAAATACACGCCCTATGAAAAAATGCAATAAGGGAGGTAAGGGTTATCATTTTTCCTCTAGCATCTCTCCTAGTGCTCTGCACAATTTTTTTTCCTTACCTTGAAAACTATACCTGGTGAGGTAGTAGTTAGAGCATTTCTCAGACAGATTGGATGTTATTTATGAAATCTACAGCCCTGCACCTAGTTATTTTCTATGTTTGTTTGATTCTGTTCATTTGAGGTTTTTGAATGGAAGTTTGAGGAATAAACTTGATTGATTTAGGTCTAGAATTTGATTGCACATATAATAACATAGAATTCTGATGTTGAAATAATAGTTAAAAATTTTGTGCTGGTGGTGTCAAATGATTTCTGGTCATGGGATTGAAATAGTAAGTGTTGGGAAAAAATATAGTAGGTTTCAAGTCATGTTGGGGGGCAATTTAAAGACTTCTAGCTGTTTCTTAAAATAAATTTCGTTTTGAGTCCATTTTAACATTAACGGCGCTTAATGGGTTAAACACAATTCAAACGGGAGGTAAGACTTCCTGCAGTAAATAGATACAATGTTCATGTAACGTTTTTATTTTCAAAACCTCCCCCGTTTAGTGTACTTATTTGGCAAATATAGGTCATATTTTAAATTATTATAGTAAAATCCCACGTGTATTCAGGAATGTCAAAAACGTTTCTCAAAAGGAACCAAAATAATAGGACGCAATACTAGTCAGTCCTCGATGAGAACAAACTAAGGTAGGATCTCAAGTAATAAAGAAAAAATAAAATAAAGAAATATCTATAAAAGGATTAAGTAAGATACTGCAAAGATATATGAAGAGATAACATATAGTCTCACATTTCTAGAGTACATAATTAGTTGCGAAACTGCAAAACAAGGGTGTGCTTTCAATTTGGGTTTTTGGCCTCGACTTAATCAAAAGAAATTTTGCTTATTAACTTAACTCATAGGGGTTTATCCAGTCAGTAACAATTTATTGGAGGTTTTGGCAATTCACTCATGGCTGTATTGAAGAAGTCGATTACTAGGCATGTAAATCTGTTTTTAGATTAAGTAAATGTTCTATAACTGGATTGCCTATGGACTAGAATCTTTACTTTCTCATTGTAACTTGATAAGTATCTTAGTAGTAAGTTTATACCTGTGCTGATATGGTAAATATTTATAGGTGAGCGGAAATTATGGTTGCTATTATCGTTCTTTTGAAGCTAAGCTTTCTTTCCCTCTGTTTATGTTCTCAAACTTTTCAGTCATGTCACTGAATACACTTCTTTTTTTGTTTTTACCCTTCTTGGATTTTATTATCAGCGGTCGCAGTGGTCGCTTTTGATCCTTCAACTGACATCTGCTGCGAGGCTGTTGCTCACGCTGGTATCCTCGGCGAAATAAATGACCTCAAGTCAAATTAGTCTAAAGCAGGGGCGGATCATTTTTTGCCACCTACCCTTAATTTAGTAGTGTTTTGCAATTTAGCCCACTAAAAATTAGAAAAAGTTAGATTTTGACACCCTAGATAATTTCGTTGCATATTTTTTTAACTTTTGCCCCCACTATATGGAATTCCTAGATCCGCCCCGGGTCTAAAGCATGCCATGAAATCATGCAATTTTTTTTTTGCTGAAACATGTAATATAATCTCAGAAACAGCATTGATCATGATGTTGTTTTTTTGATCTCATTTGGAATTCTTCTATTGCACTTCTACCAGAGACTGGTGTTGCTGAAGTCTTATCACCATGTGGACCTCTGGTCGGTGAGGCTGCTATGTCAAATTCTAATCTGGTTGAGGAAAGAATTTCTCCAGAGGATACAAAACCAGGAAACTCAATGGAATCTAGTAGGTGGTGTGAAAGGAACTTCGTGACAGTACATCCAAGTTATCTTAAAACCTTGGCCAGGCACATTCTGGTTGGATTTTTGGTGCAATTGCTGAACTTGTTGACAATGCAAGGGATGCCAAAGCAACCAAGTGGGCGTAGGGTGTCTTTTGGTCTCCTTTATGTTAAGAGTCATGTATTTGGCCATCTAACTGCTTTATTTCGCAGATTGGAAGTGGCTATCAGTATGGTATACTCTAAATATGCTGAAAAAGAGCTTCCCATGTTGGGAGTACTAGATAATGGCCATGGAATGAGCCATTCAGATATCCTAAAAATGGTAAAATTTGGGCGAGCACAACCTGAAGGTTATGATGCCGATCATATAGGAAGATACGGGATTGGATTTAAGGTGATTGTTCTTCATCTCAACTAGTTTTTCTTTATCACTGTTGATCACATAAAACGGTAATATTATTCCTTTTCTGTTCCCCCTTGAGTCGCTTTAAAGTCATTTTTGTCATGAATGTGCCAAGTATTCATGAGATATAAAAGGTCTATTCAACAGCAGCCAGTAGTTTCACTTCATGATTTTTAAATCTTAGTTATGACTGTGAATGGCTACATTCAGTTTTAGATAAGGGATCATTTTGTAATCATGCTTCACATTGATGTTGTGAATAATGGTGAGCCATGTCATAAGCTTTTAATATGGATATTTAATGATTTGGCTGGTTCTGTGCACGATCTGCACTGAGTTTCATCACCAGATTTCCTTCTAAAGATGTTCATGCATTTAACTCTACATGTGAGAACTACTGCTTTTGCTTCATGTTAGTTCTAGAATTCGCAATACACGGATCTGAATTCATTATACATGCCAGTTCAGTCCATGTTTTGACTAATTATGAGTTACAAAATTAAGTTTTCTGTTAACTTATAATATTTTTCTCTACAAAACCCTGGTCTTTCCTTTTTATTTGTTCTCGGTGGATAGTGGGGTAGAGGGTTGGTGTTTTTATTAGTATCTGTTTAGGTGCGTGCCCCCCCCACCCCGACACTGACTGAGACAAAACTTTTGGCAGTTTGAGAAGTGTTTAGTTGTTTTTATAGTTTTTCTATTTGTATGGGTTTTTTTCCCTTTCAGACTGGAACAATGCGACTCGGAGAAGATGCTTTGGTCCTGACCCAGACTGCTAATTCCAGATCAATTGCCTTTCTGTCCCAGTCACTCAATGAAGGAAGAGATGTCTGGCTCTATTCTCAGTCATAAACAACAGTACTTTTGTTTGAGTTTAGTCTCAAAGATGGCATGCTGTGATCTAAATTTGATTTTATCTTTTCTGATATGTTGTGCTATAGAACATGGAGATTCCCATTGTGAGGTACCGACGGATGGGACAGTATATGGAAGTGGATGAAAATGTTCAGAGTGAGTCTTCTGCAAAATACAACTTGAAAGTTATAAAGAAATTTTCTCCGTTAGATAAGTATCTCATAGGTGAAAAGGCAGGCATATTTAATGAACATGGGACAGGGACACAAATTTATATATGGAATTTAGATAAATGGGATGGGAAAATGGTTTGAGTGGAGGGAGTTCCTTCCATCACGGGCGGTATAGTCGTACGTTCCAGGAGTATAAGATCACGTACTGGTCAAATTTCTCAGATGGTATGTTTATTTTTCTTCTGATATTGTTTCTTTATATGCTTCTCGCTAAAATTTAATGATGTTGTTTCTTTGAATTTTAGGTGCCTTTGGACTATTGCCTTAAGTCGTATTTGGAAGTTATCTTCTTAGATCCACGGATGAAGATCTATGTACAAGGAGCATTGGTAAATACTTATATGTGCCAGTGTCTTATGGAAATATTTCATTTTAGGTGACAGGAGAATCCTTTGGATAGTGGGTAAAGGTCTATGTCCTCGAAGGCATAAGCCTTTAAGTGGTAGTGCTTGCTTTAAAGTTATACCCTACATATTTTTTTCCCCAGTAATGAGGAATGAATTTCCTTCGCAACTGGGAAAATAATCTGAGAATGGATTTCATTCTCAATATATGAGCAATCTTCATGTTGCTCATCCTCTTGCCCTGGAACTAGACCCCTCCCCTCCCCTCAATAAAGAAAGCGAAAGGAACGCAAGTTGTTTCTCAATTCCCTGCGCCACTTGTATCAATAATTCACATCCATAAGTTGGATTTTCAGCTCTCCTTTGCCAATACTTCACTTTTGTGCTTACCTTCGTGGCTTTCCTAACTTCTAAAGGTCTTCTTCATACCTCATTTGGTCATCAGTCTACCCCTGGCAAAATCTTTGAACAACACTGTTGTTGACAACGGACATGTCTTGGGAAAACGTGTTCAACTTACGCTTGGCCGTTCTCAACTGGAATGGGAGCAAGCGAATTGTGGCATATTTATGTATTGGATCGGGCGTCTGATTGAGGTGAGAATTCTGTCGTATTGCTTTTCCAGCTCAATAAGATAAGGATTTTTGTTTCCCTCTTGTTTTCATTGACATATTAATGACTTCTGATATGAATTTGAAGCTTTCGATGTATGAAGTAAACTAAAAAAAAAATTCTGTCAGTTATATAGTATATGCATGAGATTCGGCATTTTCTGTTTTCCCCTTCAATTTTCTTTTTCCCCTTCAGTTGCCTGAATGTTGCCCTTTTGTTTTCTTTCGATTTATTTAGATTGTGGCGGCACTCAAAGCATAGACCTTAATCATTATGCTTCATTAATATTTGCTCAAATTGTTTCTGGTTTTCTTTTGAACCGGTATCTTGAATGAACCAGTACATATTAAATGAGCCGATACTTACTTAAGATACCACCCCAATGATATGGTAAGAGTAATTTTTAATGAAGCATTTTGGCTATGATTCTTTGCTGCAAAGTGCACATATGACAACTTAATAATAAAATCAATGAAAGACGAAAATTCAGCAACTTGTGCTTCTAAGAGCAATAAGCTTCATGAACTCTTTTTGTGCAATTGGTTGATTCATAAGGGAACAACTCGCATCAGTATCTCAATTTCAAACATAGGTTTGATTCACATGTTCACAGATATATTTACCACCCGAAAAGAGGAAAAATGTGATTACAAAATAATTGTCCATGTGTACTATTTGGTTCTCTTTCTTTCTAGATACCCCATCTACAATTTCTAAGGCTCTCCCCAAGCGCAATTTGGAAATAATCCAAAAGGTTGATGCATTTTGAGATTTATTTTGGGTTTTCATGCTGTTCTTTGTCTGCTCGTTCTATTTGATGTTCAGTATGCCTCCTCTCCTTTGTTTATTTACCTTTCTTCACTTTTTAATAGGCGTATAAGAGAGTTGGAAGCATGGTTCACAATGGAGACAGTGGTCGCTGCATCATTGGCGTAATTGATGTTACAAATTTAATGGTAAACATTCTGAACAGAACAAGTCACTCTACCATTTGTTCAGTTTCACTAATAAATATTCATACTGTGGAACATAGACCATCTCTAAATCACTGGTACAAGAGGTAGATTATGCAATTTGAAGCGGATAACTACTCTATGCATGGATTCTAAGTTGCCTGCAACCACAAGGAAGGATCTAATGATGTGGATCAGGTGGATTTGTGGTTTAGTAACTAACTGTAAGTTCTGGACATAAGTGACAATTGGGGACTTGATGTACACCTCTTATCCCATAAAAGAGCCGATTTCCGAAAATGTCAAAAAAGTATTCTTAAATAAACCCACTAGATTTTGTATGCCAGATAACAATTTTACATTTTTTTACAGAAAGATATGTGATTTTGGTAGACTGCACAGCTGGGTGTTTTGCTATGGTTCTTTGATTTTGTATTGTGATGGGGAAGTAACAGGCCTGTGTTTGAGTGGTTTTTATGGAGGTGGTTTTATAGAATGTAAATAGTGTTGGTTTTAAAGGTAGTTTATAGAATTGAGTTTATATTTGAGTTGGTTTTAGTAATGGTAAAAATAAAGTAGTATGGTTGAAAAGTAGGTTATTGAATTATTTCGTATTGATAATGATAGTTATTTTTAATAATTGAGGCGTAATTGGATGTGATTTAATAAAGTAGTTGTTGGTGAGTAATTTTTTTTTTTGAAGTGAAAGGGGGTTTTGGTATTATATTTTT
>JAYMSH010000639.1:0-10323 GCA_036897905.1 Aragoa cleefii | reverse complement strand
GACTGGATTCAGATGTCCTGTGTTCAAATTTTGGGTAACCATTTGTCCGGAAAGAGAGCAAAACTTGCGAAAACATCAGGTATTAGAAAATAATTTTGTACGAACACATGGCGTTTAGTACAAAACATTAGGTGTTCAATATAAAATATCATATAAAATATCGAGTGTTCAGTATAAAACATAAGGTGGTGGACCCCGATTTGTTGTTTTACATCAAACATTCATTGTTTTCATAGGAACAGTCAATATTTTTAAACACGTTGAGTTTGTCATTCATCAATAAAATATTTTTATACAAAACATCATATGTTTGTTACAAAATATCGGATGTTTAATACAAAAAACATAGAGAGTTTATTACAAAATCTCGTTTTTTTTGTTTTACATTAAACTCTTAATGTTTTCAAACGGACACCTTATGTTTTATATAAACACTTGATGTTTTGGTTTTATCAGAAACTAAATTATTCTTTAAATTCCCAACCACCTTCTTCAACCACTCTCCATCACCTCCAAATTGATTTCTAGGGTTGGTTTTTTTCTAATTTCACTATTTTCTCCCAATTTCGTAATAAAATCCTAATAATAACACGAATTGGAGTTCGAGATCGAGCTCCTCCAATTGGATTTTCATAGCGGAAATCAAATATGGTTTCCGTCATGAAAACCAGTTCGTCCATCTTCCGCCATGGACAAACTCTAGAGAGCAGAGCTCGCTGTGTTGTGAGCTCTGCTCGCTAGATTGCAGGTTGATGGAGCTTTCTTTGAGGGGCGGTCATGGCTGTCCCTACCTCATTTCTTTTATTTTTATTTAAAAAAAAAATGCTGGTGAGAGATTTGTTAAAAATGGGTCTTGTATGGAACTCTTTGGACTCTTTAAAGTGGATGGACTTCTATAACTAAACAATAATATCAGAGAAACATCATTGAATTGTCATTACAAATTACGAATACCTTTACCAGCCATTTTAGCATATTTATGAGGAATACAGAACAATTATAAGTAGCCAACAACTGACTGGGTAAGGCCCTTGGTGATGAATTGCATGCACCGTCTCTACGATATCTACATATTGATGTCTTTTGGTACTTATACGTGATCTAACGCACTAAAAGTAATCAAGTATGAGTTTTTATTTATGAATTGACAAGAACAACCCCAATTTTCATCTGAATTTTGCCATATTATCACCCGTGGCACAATTTTAATAACCGAATAATAAAAGAATATATATATGATACAAGATAAATGGTTGAGTATCATTTGTAAATTAACACTTCCCTGTATTTGTAAATGTAGACCGTTGGCAATTCAGACCATCAAACCTTCCCTCGAAATGGCGCCCGCTTCACAAACCCTCAACTGCGTAATCCCTAAAGGGGATTTTAGCATTATGCTAGATTTTGTGCATTCGATTACAGATATCAAAAATCCTTACCCATATTCGAAAGACAGTGGACTATATCACCAGAAAGGCGATAAAAAATGGAAGGAAATGGAGAAAAGCGTTTGTAATCTGATTCCCCGTTTGAAAAGGTTCATCAACAATTCTGTATAGATTTTTGAAAATTTGCTGGATTAGTAAGTGCATTAATTCTTTTTCTACGCTTGTCTGTACAAGAATTGTTACTTGAAATTTTCCATTTCTGAAATTCGGGGTGTGGATGGCCTTCCAATTTAATTGTTTGCTTGCGCCTTTTCGACTAATCTCTCAAGGCATTCAGTCAAACAGGTATTCGGGAATCCATTCGGGATTTTTGTAATAACATTGCATTTGTATCGTGAACCCCATTCATATTTGTTGCTGCATTTTACTTCTCATCTATGTGTTCTGTTTCATCAAGAATTGAGGTTCTGCTCACCATTTCCTTTCTTTGAATCCATTCTGGCTTGTTTTTATGTTGATTTTGTGTTGTCCTAATTCCATTCAGAATTTGTTATTTTTCTTTCTTTCTCCTTGGTTTTTCCATTTCATCAAGCTTTCGAGTTTCTGCAAAACATTTTTGGCTTTTGTGGTTCTCTTAATCCATTCTGGATTATTGTTATATTGAGTTTGTGTTGTAAATCCATTCAAACTTGTTCTTGCTCGTTCTTTATGCTCGATTTTTTCAGTTTCATCAACCATTCAAGTCTCTGCTAAACTTTTGGAGATTTTGGATAGAAGTTTCTTTTGTGTTAGTGTGTCTTCCAAAATCATTTGAAAAGAGTTGGTTTGCTGCATTTCACAACTCTTCTTAGGATTGGGTTTTTGGCTAAGATATGGGGTGTGGACAGTCTAAGGTTGAGACAGAACTAATGAAATTCTGCAGGTTGAGTCTTAGGATTTGATGAAGGGTTCAAGGGATTCTTTGTGTTCCTTAGCACATGTGCACAAGGAATACTTGCAATCCCTGCAGAATGTAGAAACTGAAATTAAGGGAGAAGCCCTTGTCATCGGCTTCAAATCGCCTTTAGAAATTGTCCGTCAGTCAAAAGATTCCTCATTAGAGTCTGAGGAAGATGATGTTTTGTCATTGACTGAGTTTGTACATGGAACGTTAGATTTATCTAGTGAGGATGATTCTGTCAGTGACTGAGTTTGCACATGGGGGTTTAGATCACGCTAAGGCAGGAAATGAGAGGGAAACATCTTGTGAGGAGGTATCAACTAGTGTTCTTGTGCAACACTCTGTCCCACCTACAAATTTTACATCTTTCACAGACCAGCCTCATAATGGACATTTAGATAGCTCAGCACCTTTGTTCCCTTGTAGTTTCGGAGTTCTTCAAATTTCAAATGTGGGGTTTTTCACTTCTAGTGATTTTGATTTCCCTCATAGGAATGACATTTCAGTTGATGATTTTCGGCATAGTATGTCTAACATTTCTGCTTTCACTGACCATGAAAGTTGGGATTTTTCAAATCAACGGAGAAACTTTCATTTGCATTCTCAGGCATATGATTATGTCAGTGTTCCGTCAAGTTCTCAACACCCTGATGTTACAACTTGGGATTTTGTAGGTCCTTTTCATTCAATTGAGGAAAGTTTCCCTGATTTATACTTTCAAGGTACGTACAATACGAATTTCGGATGCAATGACATAGATTTGAATAAAGTAAGGGAAGAGGAGGGAATACCTGATCTTGAAGATGAACTCCACGGTCCAACTATAGATCTTTCATTAGGTAAAGAAGACTCAGAGCTTAATAAGAAAGATGAAGAACAAGGCAACCTTTATGAAGAAGATATAAACAATGGAGAGGATGTTCATCCGAATAAAGAAGTAACAAGTACTAGAAATCCGATTGATGATGTGATTGAAAATAAAGATGCAGAAGCTGTTAACAATGGAAACCATGATGTTCGTCCAGGTAATGAAATAACAGGTATTGGAAATCCGATTAATGATGGGATCGAAAAGAAAGACCATGAGAGTAGGTCCAGCTCTTCTCCACCAGAGAGCTTGAAAAAGATTGATAATCTTGAGATTGATAGGGAGCATGAAAAATCTAAGCTAAATGAGAAGATGACAGTAGAAGCTCATGAAGCTGATATGACTGAACAAGAGCTGAAGTCTTGGTCGACTGATCTACAGGATGTTCTCAGTTGCATCAAGGATGCATTTGACACCATAATCATGCATGGAAAAGATGTCTCGGAGATGCTCGAGCCATATCAACCACGTGTTACCTTGATCAAGAGTGAGTTTTTGAGTGAATGTTACTCTTTGCTACCAACATGGTTGTCACGATATTTCATTTTATGAGCTGAAATGCTGAACATATTAAGGCATGCGCTACAGGCGAATATCAAAATCTTTATAGCTTCATACAGATATTAAATAAAATGTTCCTTACATAGCTGCATTATTCATGTATCTTCAGATGAATTTAAGGTGTTTGGTGTGCATGTCGTTGAGTAGATCTTGAAATAGGGCTATTTTGAGTAGATCTAGTGTTTGCCCCGTTTTATTGCTTAGTATGGAGATTAGTGTTCGCATTTGATGAACATTTAATCTTATCTGTAATGAAAAATTTATTAATATGAGATGCATTAAGTTCGTTGAACATTTTCTGTTATCACTGCTTGAACTGTTTCCAGTAATTTATAGTCATAGATTTCTAATATTACGATAGTGTGTGGGGAACAGTCTTATGTAATGGAGGAACAAAGGCCCTCAAAACCAACATCTTCTGATACATAGTAACTATGACAATACTGTAAATACTTCAATTTTCTTCTCTCTTATTGTTTGTAAATGTATCACCATATCATTCATTTTTATCATCTATAACTACTTTAATTTATTTAGATATCAGTGAATAATTTTGTAAATGCATAACCATATAATACATTGTTGATTGTCTTAACTAGCTTAATTAGAAATCACTGAATAATGTAAAAATTGCTCTTATTAATTCAAACTAGCAAATTTAATGATATATACAACGTTCTAGCATCATATGATTAGTTTGTTGAGTAAAATTTGTTCTCTACAGGATAATTGATCAATTGTTTAAAATCTGAAGTAGTAAAAGAAATTTTGCCGTTTCATTTGTAGCCTAATTATTTCCATTATCATCTTGGTCCTGCAGCATTGTTGATTAAGTGAAAAAAGATTTATCTTCTGCAAAAGATAAAAACCCCACAACAGACATTCTGATTTATAAAGACTTCCATTAAGGGGAAACACTTCAACTATTGTAGGTCTTCAATTGCACTATGGACTTGCTGAAAGTTGAATCTTTTGAGTTACCTACTCCTTTTTAATCCACTCTACAAATGAATACCCTATTGTCTATTGCTAATGATGTTAGGTGCTTATTGAAATACACTCAGCTTTACTTCTATTGTTCATAAGCATCATATGATTATGGACTCGCTTAGCACATTTATGGATGTACACAGTAAATTATTTCAGGAAATATAATTTATTTAAAATGATTTATCATTGAAGTGTGAGTAAAGCTAAAATCACTGATAATCTGTGCCCCAGTACTTCGTCTTGCATGCAACATGATAATTGTAATAATTTAGATGTGGTCATATTTGAGCTGACACCAATTTTTCGACTTGCATGCTAGGAGTACATGATAATTGCAATAATCAGATGTTTATTTGAGCTGACACTGGTTTTTCAGCAAGTGACATTCTATATTTACCTATTTCATAAACCATTATGTCTTTTAGTCTACGTTAATTTAATGCAGTCCTGTATTGCATGGTCTTTGACATTTTCTTCCTGCACTGCGATTTCAGGAGCTTTATCTAAAGGAACATCAGTTCTAAGACGTGTGATGTTAAAAAGGCAAGCTTATAGAAAACTGATGTATGATCACCATAATGATTGTGGAGAAGAAACCAGCAGAACTTCATGCAGCCTTTTATGGACTCTGGAGAAGTTGTACATCTGGGAGAATAAACTTTACAATGAGGTTAAGGTAATGTACTTGTTTAGGTTGCGATTATATGTAGCTAATAGATTTAATCTGGTTAAAGTTACTTTAGGCATTCTGATTTTGAATCTAAATTTGGTAGCTACACATAATATCGTTTACGTGGTACTTGGGAATCTGTCCACAATAGGCACATGCTATAACAAGTTGTATGTTATCTCTCTAGAAAATAACGCTATGCCAGAAGTTGTGCTCATTAACAACATTTACGACTTTTTTCCTTCTGTGGTAAAATTATTGTAATCTGGAGACTGTTATTAATATCAAAGCTTCAAAGACAGAATTTCCGCTAGGCGTTCTCTCAGCTGGGGCCAAGAACAATATTATTTCTCAAACGGACAATTACAGTTAAATCTCTTCAACCGCAAGTATTCTGGTATTTTATATAATGGTCGTGCTATCTTGACGGTTGTCATCCTTATTCATTCATTCATTCATTCATTCATTCATCTCGATGCCTTAATCAATATCTCTATCAAGGCATTCTTATATTTACTTATTAGAGGTCTTGTTTGTGGTTATTCTTCGTTTCTTTAGACTTGGAGCAAATCGATAATCTCCATTTGTGGACCTTGATCGATATCTCTATTAAGGCATTTTTATATTTACTTATTAGAGGTATTGGTTGTGGTTATTCTTTGTTTCATTGGACTTGGAGCAAATCAATAATCTTTATTTGTAAACAATGGAGACGGTGATGTTCACCCTGGTAATGAAGTAACTGGTATTTGAAATCCAATTAATGATGGGATCGAAAAGAAAGACAATGAGAGTAGGTCCAGCTCTTCTCCACCAGAGAGCTTGAAGCTGAAAAAGATTGATAATCTTGAGATTGGTAGGGAGCATGAAAAATCTAAGCTAAATGAGAAGATGAAAGTAGATCATGAAGCAGATATGACTGAACAAGAGCTTGAGTTTTACTCGATTGATCTACAGGATGTTCTTGGTTGCATCAAGGATGCATTTGACACCATAATCGAGCATGGAAAAGATGTCTCGGAGATGCTCGAGCCATATCAACCACGTGTTGCCTTGATCAAGAGTGAGTTGTTGGGTGAATGTTACTCTTTCCTACCAACATAGTTGTCAAGCTGTTTCATTTTACGTAAGCTGAAATGTTGAACATATTAATGCATGCGCCACAGACGAATATGAAAATCCTTATAGCTTCATATAGATATTAAAGAAACTGTTCCCTAAAATAGCTGCATCATTTATGTATCGTCAGATGGCTTTTTAGTTTTTGTTGTGCATATTGTTGAGTATATCTTGAAGTGGGCTATTTTGTGTGGATCTAGAGTTTGCCCGATTTATAGCTTAGTATGAATTTTAGTGTGCGATTTTATGAACATTTAATCTTATCTGTAATATAATTTTTTTTAATGAGATACATCAAGTTCGTTGAAGTTTTTCTGTTATCACTGCTGAAACTGTTTCTAGTAATTATATTAGTAACAGATTTCTAATATTACAAAAGTGTGTGAGGAACAGTCTCATGTACTAGATGAACAAAAGCCCTTAAAACCAACATCTTCTAGAACATAACTACGACGGTACTGTAAAGGCTTCCATTCCATTCTCTTCTCTTCTCTCTTCTTGTTTGTAAATGTATCACCATATCATACATTTCTTATCGTCCATAACTACTTTAATTGAGAAATCACTGAATAAATCATACATTGTTGATCGTGTATAACTACTTTCATTAGAAATTACAGAATGATTTAAGTTTTAAACTGCTCAAATGAATGCAATCTAGCAAATATAATGATTTATACAAGGTTCTAGCGTCTTATATTAGTTTGTTGAGTAAAATTTGTTCTCTACAAGATAACCGACCAACTGTTTAAAATCTGAAGTAGAAACAGAAAATTTGCCATATTATTTGTAACCGTATCAGACATTATGATTTGTCCTTTAAGAGGAAACACTTGTACCATTGTAGGTGTTCCATGCAGTACTTGTCGAAAGTTGAATCTTTTGAATTACCTTCACATCCAATCTATAAATAAAGACCCTATTGTCTATTGCTAATTATGTTAGGTGCTTAGTGAAAGACAACTCAGCTTAAAAGTTTCTTAGGCGTCTTTTCATGCATTACTTATATTGTTCATAAGCATCATACAATTATGGGCTCGCTTATAGCATATTCATGGCTGTAAATATTTTCAGGAAATATAATTTGTTTAAAATGACTTATCATTGAAGTGTGAGTAAAGCTAAATCACTGATAATATGTGCCCAAGTACTTGGACTTGCATGCTATATGATAATTTCAATAAATTAGATGTGGACATTGATTTTTCTGCAAGTGACATTCTATATATCTACTTTAATTTAATGCAGTCTTGTATTGCATGGTTTTTGATATTTTCTTCCTGCACTGCGATTTCAGGAGCTTCATCGAAAGTAACATCAGTTCTAAGACGTGTGATGTTAAATAGGCGAGCTTATAGAAAATTGAAGTATGATCACTATAATGATTGTGGAGAAGAAACCAGCACAAGTTCATTGCAGCCTTTTATGGACACTGGATAAGTTGTACATTTGGGAGAATAAACTTTACAATGAGGTTAAGGTAATGTACTTGTTTTGTTAGCTATTATGTACCTAATAAAGTTAATATAGTTAAAGTTACTTTTCGGATTCTGATTTTGAATTGAATTTGGTAACTATACTTAGTATTAGAGTTTACTTGGTACTTCTTTAAGTTGCATGTAATTTTCTAGAAACAACGCTAAGCAAGAAGTTGTGCTCATTAAGTAACAACATTTACGACTTTTTTCCTTCGGTGGTGAAATAATTGTATTCTGGAGACTGATTAATATCAAAGCTACAAAGGGCAGAATTTCTACTAAGCGTTCACTCAGCTGGGGACGAGCAAATATGATTTCTCGAACGAACAACTGCAAGTAAATATCTTCAACACAAAGTATTCTAGTATATTACATAAAGGTCGTGCTATCTTGACGGTGGATCATCATCTTCATTCATTCATCCCGTAGCGTTGATCGATATCTCTGTCAAGGCATTCTTCTATTTACTTATTAGAGGTCGTTTGTGATTATTCTTCGTTTCTTTGGACTTGGAGCAAATTGATAATCTCCATTTATGGGCTTTGTGTAACCATAAGGTCATCACATGACCACACATATACGGCATAGTTGCAATATTATGAAGCTTAATATAAAACGAAAAACCTAAAATTTCGATGGAAAAGGTATAGGCTTGCATACATATATATTAAGTGGGGGGTGTCAAATTGCAATCTGGATCAACCCCAAATCCAAATTATTTTAGAAAGAGTAATTTGAAATAATTTGGATTTGGGTTAGGTCCCGATTTTTTGAGTGGATCCGTATTGCAAATTAACACCTCTATTATTAAGAAATAAATATCAACCAATGACCAGGCGCCTTTGGTGATAAATTGCACCATCTCTATAGTCGGCAATATCTACATATTGACGTCTTTTGTTTACTTCATGCTTTATCTCATGTCTACATGTTCCAAAGTTGACATTTCAAAGAATTTAAAAAGTATGCTACATTTCACCTCTCGTTGGTGACGAAAGATGGAAAGAGGCATGACATCATGTTGCAAATGCAAAACCCAAGCTTCCAACATGTTATGTTTATTTAAGCTAAAATTGGAAGTAAACAGTATCTTATGAGAATATTATACTTCTCTTCAAAATAAAGAAGTCATTTGCTGGTACACTTCGGAAACAAATTGATTTCGATAGGAATACTATCGATCATAAGCTCATAGAACCTAGTATGCAAATATTCTTATCATTGATCTCCCAAAATGTTTACTTTTGCAGCATGCTTTCTATGAAACTATATGAAATGATGATATGTACTATGGAATAAGTTGTTTATAAGTTTCTATACTTCGATATGCTCATTTTGCAAGTACAAATTTGTCCAAAAAGCAACATTGAAGTTTTAAAAGTAAAAGTTTTTGTACGGAAAACCAAACATGGCATATTCTAGCGGACTAGTTTACATGCAAGAAGATTGATGTCTTTAATCCTCATAAACTTTCCATGAGCATATGCAATTGAAAAAACACAAGACAACATGTCATTTATACTTTCTATATGGACATATATTAGAAATTTACATTTAGTATCATATTCTGGGAAACCCCTGTTTTAAAACGTCCAGCAGTCTGAGTAATGTAAGACTCTAACTCTGGGGTCTACTTGTAATTCTGAACAAATAAGATACAAACTAGATGATAAATTGATGAACATCAATTTGAAGTTTAGGTATGATCTCAACTTGCTTACGTTGTTTATTCGGGTAATGCGCAGTGTAAAGCCTTTTTGGGTTTCAGGTTTATATGTGTAAAGCCTTCTTGAAATGAATAGAAGTTAATATGAAGTACTAGTAATAACTTATATGTTCTTTTTCCATATTTGACATTTCTATACTTTGACTCCACGATCGACACTCATATTTCTTATTGCTTCATAGAGTTCCTAATAAGTTATAGGCTTTATTTGTCGCTTGGTTACTAAATTATACAACAAAGTTTTGTTTTCCCCAAAGATGCTCGAGAAGAAAACATATTGAAGTCCAATTTTTCACTTCTAATATGCTTGAGAATTGATGCCTAGAATGATGCGGATGACCTAAACTATAGTAATTAATAGCATAGCTTACCTAGCACGTTTTATGACCCATAACGTGAAAAGTATTGGAAATATTAAACTCAATTCTAAAATAAATCAAGAATTTTCTAGAAGGTTCTAGAAACTCGGAGCTTGAACCGGAAACTCGAAGAAAGTTCCGGAAGCTTCCACATGAATTTTGAAGATTGTGGAAGGTTCTAGAAAGTTCCGGAAGCCTCTACATAGTTCGAGAAAAATCCGAAG
>JAYMSH010000638.1:0-10325 GCA_036897905.1 Aragoa cleefii | reverse complement strand
AGTTGATGACATCCATAGCACATCCATAGTCATTGGTGGATTTTTTCAGATTGCAATTTGTTCTAGAATCTCACGTGCGCACACATGCCTTCTGAATCGGAAGGTCAGTCAGAGAAAGATGGGGTGTTGATAATTAAACAACAAACAACGTAACTACGAAGATTGCTATGGTGTATTGAACAAAGAACGGTGAGGCTTCATGCTTCAACAAGTATGTAATACAACCCTTTTATATACATTTATGTAAATTTAATTTTACGCTCCTTATTGCATTGTCTACGAATTTTTAAAGAGAACAAAGATCTAAGAGCACTAATAGTAGATCTTCTAAAGTTGAAAAGGTGGTAAAATCACACAAAATCAGATTTCCTAAATTAAACCCACAAATAAGGCAACAATCATCATCTCACCCTCTATATATAAAAACGCACCAAAGAAAATAACCTGACAGAAGTAGTAATTAGCGCGCAGAGAGAAAATTAGCAGCAGCGAAGGAAGATAAGAAGTAGTAGCTAGTAGAATTAAGATACCGGCCGATGGATAGACCGGTTGCAGACATGGATTCAGGTGCAGTACTAGCTCCTTCAGGGTACCGGTTTCAACGGACAGAGGAGGAGCTGATTAGCTATTACCTGGTGATAAGGTCGATGGGACTACAACCGCCAATCCTTGGGATGTGTTGGGCGACGATGATGTGCACTGGCAAACTAATTCAGTCACGTCGGACGACAAGAATACGAAAAGGAGCGTAAAGAGCGACACCTACATCTTCACGATGGTGTCGAGAATCAACAACAAGAAGAACATCGTGAGGAAAGCTGGGAGTGGAACTTGGGAAGGCCAGAGTCCGAAGCCGATAATGTCGAGGCGAGGAGGAGAACAGATCGGGACGGCCAGATCATTTACTTTTGAGCCTGACAAACAACAAGTCCATGTTGTAAACGGAGATCAGCTGGATTATGCACGAGTATTCTTTGGATGGTGCTTGTTTGAAGTTTGATTTCAGATTAAGGATATTGTTGTGTGTAAGGTTACCAGATCCTACAAGGAGAACATTATTGCAGCTGGACCACAACAACAGCCTGCTGGTGCTGCAGTTCCTCCTCGAATAATGAATTCGGGGGGTCCTGTAGTAGTAGGATCATGTTTTGATGGCAGCTTCATGTTGGATGACGGAATTAGAAACCAGCAATTAGTGGTAAGTGGGATGAAAAGATCCATGATGACGGATCATAATAATAATAATAATAATAATAGATTGAAGAAGTCATCATCAATATCAGGAGGAGGAGAATATTGTCAAGTCAACAACAACAAGATGATGGAGTAACGAAAAATAATTATTTTTGGGCCAGGTCGTGGGGTTTAAATCCTGCTACTGGTAATTACTCATCGTCCATGTCCAATCACCCGACACAGCAGCACCAGATCATCAATGAGCCACAACATGGAGATCAAGTCGTAGCTGCCTCAGCTGGTGACAGAGTTGGTTCGGTGGACAACACTAGTTCGACAAATCTGGATGATGGGATGATAGATTTCTGTGATTTATTAGATTCACTTCTTCAGGATTAACAAATCATAGAAATTAATTAATTCGAGTCCATGATCAGTATTATGTGCATGCATGAACTAAGAGATCAAAGAATGCTGCAATATACTTTGTAATTTCAGCTTCCAAGTAGTTCTTTGCTGGTATATACTAGACTATACTTAATATCTGTTGTCTTTAAATACTTGATCATAGTACTAGTATTGTTTTCTCCTGTTAGTTAATTCAACCATCAACAACTCAAGTGATCATTGTAAAATACTATATATTTGAAGGTTATAATCTTTCCCAATTTCGGTAGCAATTTACTGCCTCCTTCTGTGTGCAACAATTAAAATTCAGAAAATCTCATTCAAGTTTTAATGGTTGCTGAAATAATCTGGATGTAGTACGTAGTATTGGATCAGTCATTAGTTTCAGGTTTTTAGACATGGACTTGGCTAATGCATAAGGTCCAGTCCAACTGTAAATGATTGCATCGTAAAAACTTGTTTTGACAATTTTATGTAACAAACACAGGTAATAATTTTGTGTTTACTGTGTGAGCTCATAATATCCACGCTGCAATCTTATTACTATTATGGACTCTATGATCATAATTTTCGGATTACTTACTAATAGTAAATCACAAGATAAATTTACCCCTAACTAGGATGTATACTAGATAAATAAACCTGCTAGATGGAGCAGTATATATCAATTCAATTATTTTTATTTAAACATATATATGGAGTAAGTAATACAATTAGGATACCAATATATTAGAGACACTACATCTTTTATTTTCGCATGCAGTTAATTATGCCCTTAATTCTTCCTGTCACCCCCGGCCGGCAACTCAAGACGTACCCTAAGCTGGCTGGCTGTCCGTGGAAATGGAAATTGGGATGGATGTTAAGAGTCAAAGATGATCTAGACACCGGCCCCAAGTTGACGACTCCCACTTGACAGCTAGCTAGCCCCTTAGAGTCGGTCGTTAGGCCTCACACAGGTTTACAGCACATAAGCAGTTGTCATCACCCAGACATTGAGTTTGTCCTGCATCTACAATGCCGTCTGGGTAATTCCGGGAGCAAATAGCCACGCAACTCGCCGGGGTGCAATTCTCAATGTTGATAGTGTTAATGAGAGTCCCGGGTTGGCATGCCTGGACTGATCTTATTAGTCCTCCTGCAGCATCACAAGAATTTATATAAAAGTTGCAAATGTCAATACGTAATTTTATATATGAAACATCGATTACATGATCAAACAATATGGAAGATTTTAATTACCTTGGTAATTGTGGGAGCTGCTGTTGAGGAGAATGATAAGGCAAAAGGTGAGTAAATACAACTTCATCTTAATTTCTGCACTTATATATAGATAGATAAGTATTATAATTAAGATGTTGGATGAATGACTTAAGATGAAAGAGTTGGGTTGTTATATAGAGGGAGGGGAGTACTGAATATTGCGAAAGGGAACTTTTGCTTATTTACGCAAGTTTTAAAGAGAGTCGTGCTGGAACAAATTTTTACCGGAAATCACCAGATTAGGGACCAGCCAGTGTATTATTAATAGGGTTGGTTGGTGGCTAGTACATTTACTTACTAATATCCCTATGTTATGTGGGACCGGAGTGAAACGCCATGCATACTTTTGATGACTATTTACACTCCGATCAACCATGATTAGTAACACAATCAATTCTCGTATTAATTCTCCTCTCTCAACTATTTCCCAACTAGATCAAGCATTTACTAAACATAGATATTCCTCCTGCAAAATACACATTCAAGATCACATTCATCATTTTCAATTTTTTCTTGGACTTCCGTCAGTATTTCAATATATTTTTGTTGGAAATTGCTTCAGCAATTCTCCAAAAAACAGTCTTTTAAAAATTATTATTTTATTACAGATCGGAAGATTACAACTTTTAGACGCTATTACAATTTTTTTCGCACACATTAGAGCTTCAACTCTATTTTTCTTTCCCTCTCTTTTTTTCTTTTTTTTCCCTTTATTTTATTTTCCTCTCTTTTCTTTCTTTCTTTCTCTCTTTTCTTCTCTTCCTTGCTCTTGCTCTTGATTGAAGACCTCCACCCCTATTTATAGGGTGGTTAGGTCGGTGGATGAGGGATGAGGGGCAATCTTGGCCCTTCATTTTCTTGGCTAGATGGATGGCTTGGATTAAGCCTCTTTTTCCTTCCAATCATCTTCCTCCACCTTGCCTTCTTCTTGAATCTTCTTCCTTCTCCCTTACTCCTTTTGGCCGACCCTTGACTCTTTCTAGAGAGTTCTTGTGGCTTCTTGAGGTTTCTAGAACTTTCCACAAGTTTATAGAATTTTCCGGTAGCTTCCGGAACCTTTTTCGAGTTTCCGGTTTATTCGTTCGACTTCTAGAACCTTCCGGAACCTTCTAGACATTTCCGGAATTTTCTTGAAGGTTCTAGACTCTTCCGAGCACTTATCCGATATTTATAATATTTACAGTTTTTCCGAAGAATTGAGTTTAAATATATTTAACAAGTTTTTGTATGTGAAGGTGACTAAGTTTACACATTTTCATATATATAGGTCATTGAAGAATAATATGGAAGTAACTTTATCTATAATTAGTAATTAATACTTAATGAAGAATAAATTATGGTGTCAACTGGTGAAGGGTTCACAATTAAAAACAGACAAAGTTATGAAACAAACTTTTGTTTTTAGCATTTTGAGTAATCTGGTTCGGGCAATCTCTATGGTTGTGAACTAGTTTGCCTATTCAAGGATTCCCATGAAAAGATAGAGTACAGGTACCTAACTTGTATTCTAGGAGTACTAGTTATCTTGTGTGTAAATCGTGTGGAATATATTTTATTCCAATGCGTTAATGTTGATAGATTTAGAAATGATGATCTGATCTTATACAAGTGTCGACATTGAATTTGTGTCCCATGTGGTACGGATTGTAGATTTTGTACATAAGATTTGCGGTGGCGTGTTTGCGCGTTTCATTGTCAGTACTTACGAAAGTGATCGGGTAAAGTGAAAGCATTATTCTTTTGTGAAAATGACTCGAAGATTTGAGAGGTTTTTAAAATTTGCCAATTTATTTGATGTTGAGGTCCGCATAAATTGTGAATGACAGATGTAAGAGGGATCCGTAAAGTGGTAATTTTTGTTCGAGGAGAAATAGAAAAAAGCGGTCACCTTATTAGCGAGCTCTGGCTACTACGGTTGGGATTCGTCTATACACACCGATGAAGATTTAGAGTGTATTGAATTAGGTATTGGAAATGAGATGGGAGGTTATGTGTGTCTTGGAAATGAGGTGTGGTTGTATGTAGGGCAGTTCATTGGTGGGCTCGGACAACATTCTTGTTAGTGGATTTAGGCTATGTTATTTTCAGTTTAAGGAGTTTTGTTTTAGGGGGCACAAACACTAGGTATCTTCTCTTCGATTTTATCACAGTAGTTAGAACAACTAAAATCAATTCACTGTTTCAAAGGCCACCACACTATCTATATTTTCTAAAATATCCAGGTAAAAATCAAATCAAATCAAATCAAATATATCCTTAGGTTTGGATTAAATTTGGATCTCGGAATGTAATTTGAACTCGGATCACTAATTCAATCATTTTGTGACGTTGTTGGAAAAGAACTAGATTATACTATATCACTTAGTATACTTACTATCACAACTTTATGGGATGGGATATCAAGAGCTTTTGAAGAGAGAGAAAACAAGTAGCTCAACTTTTGTGAAAAATATGTATTTTCGCTTAAAAGCTTAATTGAAAAGAAGACAAGGTAAATCGATAATATGGATGCTTATGTGATATCGTATCAACACTCATTGTTAATGATTTGTTACGAAACACCATTGTTAGATCATACATTATGAATTATCTCGTTCATTTACGTTTTTCATATAATTTTTGAATCCTCGTGGGATTTTTCGGATAGAGGCATTGAAAACTAACTATTTAGAGATGAAAGAGACTCAAGGTCGAAAAATCTGATCAGTAGTCCTTTAGATATGTTTCTATAGTTCTAATATTTTGACACAGGAAAAAGAAAGAAAATGAATTATTATTAAGGCAGTCAACATTGTAATTTTCCCGTTCTAAATACGGTCAGGATCACACTGCGATCATTTAAGATCAAATCGTTCCATACACCCGCTGCAGCAGATACCCCTCCACTGTACCGTTGGGAAAGGTAAACGATAGTTTATATCTCTTCAATTCAATTCAATTGAAACAGAAATCAACATCATGCAACACACTATTATTACTCTCACTAACACACACTAATTTTCCCAATAATCACTCTCATTAATCTTTCTCGAGGATTTCAACTTCCCTTCTTGTAATTCTAGTACATTATTACTTTGTATACACAAAAAATCAAGAAAAGGGATTAACGTTTTACTGGGTTGATTTGAATCTTGGTTTTAAACAAAAGAGATGGATCTTGGTTGTATTGATATGGGTTGCGTTGAGAAGTAGAAGAAGGAAATGAATCGCGAAAAACAGAACGACAGTTCGAAGGAATCATCTGCTTCTAAACTTGGAAAGGTACTTTTTCCCCCCTGAATTTCTTGTGGAGAATCCTCTTGTTTCGGTTGTTGAAGTTGTAATGCTTTGTGTTTGGTTGAAATTAATTTATTTTATTGAAAAGGATATGTACAAACGGATCTGTTTGATAATATTTGGGAAAATAGGGTTTCTTGATTGATTGATTAATTGTATAAGAAAGGCCTAATTTGGATATAGCCCATTAGTAGAGGGATTGGTTTTGTGTCATGGTTTTGATGAAGATACAAGACTTATGATTTATTATATTGATTCATTTCTGGTGTTAATGAGGATTAGACATAGTTGATAAATTAAGGGTTTACAGTTTAGGGTTACGATAGTCGACCAGTTAGGGCCCTTGGACATAAGTTAGATTTTAGGGACATAAGATAATCGATGATTTATGGTTTAGGGAAGTAATCAATAAGTTGACGGTAGCGCCGAATATTGACAATTGTACCGCTTCTGTGGTTGTTTTCTTGCATATACTGAAGCATGATATGTTAGAATCCTGTGGTAGTTATCTCTGCTTATATTGGTCTGAGTACTCGCATATTTCATGGTTAACCTAGGAAAAGGGATTTATGTTTTGCAAAGTCAATTATAGTAAATAACACGATCGATGTTGATTCTCTGTAAGTGGAAATAATAGTAGTGATATGCACAAACGTTTATATTGTTTCCGGTTATGAGTATGACTATTTTGGCTATGTTACGCTTAGATGCGTATGAAATAAGGGGCTGTGTTCCTGAAAAACCGTTCCTTGATGAAATTTACTAGAAAAGACTTGATGAATGTTTTGTTTATTTGAAATTCTTGTCGTTGTACTAGTTGTGGGGAGTTTTATTATGTCCATGATAGCTGCACTAGTCGTAATTCTCGGTGTTAAATTAGGCCACTTGAACTTGACTATGGAGAATAAGGGAATAAACATGTAATTTTGGTGGTCTTTCTCTGAGTATGTCCGTAGTATGATGCAGTTCGCAAGTTTCTTCCCTCGTATCAGTTTCAGATTATCCGTACTAATACTTCTGTCGTAGTACAGAACAGCAGGGCAAAAGAGGCAGTTAGGTCCAGCTTAAACGCTCTGAACAAACTTACATCCCAAATCACCAAGCCTTCTCATCGCAAGACTTCGCCTCTTAATTGGTTCCCACGTAAGAAGGTGGAACCGTACTTGAAGAGGAAGATAAAAATGCTACAGGTATGTCACATATAATGAATTTGAACTAAGATAGCTTTTTGTTTTATAGATATCTGATGATGAAAACTTTGCAGGAAGTGGATGGAATGCAATCGACGCTTGATGAGACTCTTGGCGATTCCTATCCACATTATTGTAAAATATTAAGAGAAAAGATTGCAATTAAAGAAGCTGCGGATAAAGCAATGGAAGCTCGAAAGGCTGCTATGGTGGAAGCGTCTTGGTGCCGTATTCTCAAGGCAGCCAGGTAAATATTATAACATTTTCTTTCGGGGGGGTTTCTCGTAAGATATATTTATGGATGTATTCTTTAACTATTTTCTTCAACAGGATTGAGAGTAAAGAAGCAGAATCCCAGTTTGCAAAAGCAGAAGCTGCTGCTGCTGAAGCTTTTGAAGCTGCACGGGAAGTTGGTGTAATCATGAACGATGAAGAAAATCGTTACAAAATAGAGACACCGTCCGCTAAAGGAGCTGCTACTACAACCCATACTGTGTCAGCAACTTTTGAAACAGCTTTCGACGTTGACAAACAAGTAGCTGCTGCAGTTAAAGCTGCTTTCATCAAGCTTGGGAACTGCCCTTGGATAAATAAAGATGAGTTTAAAGAATTGTTGCGGAAAATCAGTGAGAACCCTGATTCAGATGAGAATCATAATGATTTTTTGAGCATTAATTCTGAGTGTGAGCCAGAATCTTGCTCGGAGATGGAATCTAGACCCTCAACAGACAGTTGCCTAGACTCAGAAACCATTGGTAAGGAACTTGCTTGTATAAGACATATGAAACAGCAGAAAGAACGGGAATCGGATATGTTTCATGTGACAAATATTGTAGAAATGATGCTGGACAGGCTTCGCTGCTTAAGTGAAGAGGAACTGGCTTCTCTCGCCACCATCGTGGCGACACGTGGGCTGAATGCTGCTTTAGCGAAATCTGAAAATAAATGGCAAGACTGTGTAAGCTCTGGTACTGAAAATGTTAAAAATCCTCATGTAAAGGAACTGAGCAGGCCTTCTGTTGGTAGCGGGAGGAGGATAGCTGAAGCTGAACTTCCTAGCCTAGACAAGTTTTTAGTGAAGCGCCTCACAAGACTTGAAAGAGAAATACTTGAAGCCAAAAATGCCAGAAACAATGAAGCTGTTAACTCGAAGCTTGATGAACCGGACACAAGTTCTAGCACTAATGTTAAGCTCGACGAGGAGAAAGAAGTTTCTGATCTTGGCAGTGTGCTTTTGAAACGTTCTTCGAAGCTAGAGAAAGAGGTTGAAGAAGCAAAGATGAATAATAGCAAATCGACTGAAGTGAATAACAAGAAATTTCAGAGGGCAAGCGCAAAAGTTGAGGAGGTTCCAAGTCTAGATAAGTTCTTGGTGAAACGCTTGACAAGACTTGAACGAGAGGTTCAGGAAGCGAAGAACAGAAGAGTTACTACTGATTCAAGCAACACGGCCACTTCTCTTGAAGAGACTTCAAATTCGGAACGAGATGGAGTTTTTTCAGAAACAGAAAATATGAACCTTAATAAAACAGAAGAAAGTTTAGACAAAGTTCTTGTAAAGCATGTGTCGAAGCTGGAAAGGGAAAAACTGGAATTCAGTGCAGGTGAGCAAATGGGAATGAGATTGAAGCGAAAGGGAAGTGAAAGGGAGCAAGTGAGCAGCCAAGGTAGTTTGGATCAAGTTATGGTAAAGCGTCTGTCAAAGTTGGAAAGGGAGAAACTTGAATTTAAGGCAGGTGAGGAAATGGGAATCAAGAGGCGAAATGGAACCAATCGGGAACCATTGAGCAGCGAGGGCAGTTTGGACCAAGTCTTGGTGAAGCATGTGTCTAAGTTGGAGCGTGCAAAACTGGTATTTTGTGCTGTTGAGCGAATGGGAACGAATGTGAAGCGAAATGGAACCAATCGGGAACCTGAGAGTAGTAGCGAGGACAGTTTGGACCAAGTCTAGGTCAAGAAGTATGTGTCGAAGTTGGAACGTCCGAAGCTGGAATTCAGTGCGGGTGAGCAAATGGGAACGAATGTGAAGCAAAATGGGACAAATAGGGAAGCTGAGAGTAGCGAGGGCAGTTTGGACCAAGTTATGGTTAAGCATAAGTCGCGGCTAGAGAGGGAAAAGATGTCAGCAGCCTCTGAGCAAGTAGATTGATGGCGCAAGACATTCAGTTTCGCGTCGCCAAGCTAGGGAGAAAGAAATACAGGAAGCATGGGGAGGGTTGAGTCTTGGGAACTCAATGCAGCCTCATGTGTCCAGACTTCAGCGCGACAAGGCAAGTTATTTCTGTTTATTTGCATAGTATCTCGATTTCTTTTTTAAACAGTCGTCATATTTCTCATTATCAGTTTAGCAATATCGAGATTTGACACAGTGTGTTGATGTAAATATGTTTAGGCTGCTTGGATTAAAGCAGACGAAGAGGAAAGGAGGAAGGAGATGCAAGAAGTAGTGGTATGACAACAAGTTTCAGCCAGAAACAAGTTGAAATGGAAGCTTAGACATTGTGGTTTTCAAGTAACAAGTTGAAATGGAAGCCAGAAACAAGTTGAAATGAAAGGCAATGCTGCAGTTGTTGATATCTGCTTACATTGTTTAATTCTTTTGTTGAAAACTGAGCCAGTTTTTGTGTTGCAGTACAGTTTAAGGAGCTTCTTGTATTGCGTTGCTTACATTCTTCTTGTGATGTCTATGAAATAAAATTCCACATAGTTTTTATGTGTGTGTTGCATTTGAATTGCAACAGAATTCAATGTTCCTTTCCTTTCCAATTTTTGGTCCTAAGATGCCCCATTAGTCCAACTCTTTTGGAATTATGCAGTTTGCTGTAGATTAAGTACTTTTTTTTGTATGTGGTACTACAACTTCTGCTATAAAAAACAACTTAAAGCAGATAATCTGAAAAGCAAACACATGTTTCTCTTAAATTTTGTAACTTTAAGTTTTTTTTTTAAATTTGCAAACACCCTCAACTTCTACTAAATTTCAGATTTTTTCTACTCCGTCTGTTTTGAAAA
>JAYMSH010000637.1:0-10326 GCA_036897905.1 Aragoa cleefii | reverse complement strand
GGAAATTTTAAATTTATTTTATATTGTTTTGGAGAAAAAAGTAGTGTAGAGGGGGGGAAGGGGGAGATTTTTTCCCCCCCGGGGGGGGGGGGGGGGGGGAGAAAGAAGTGAGTATCCAATGGTTTAAAGTCCCACCAACCACATGCAGCCCTACTTGCACATGTTTTTAATCCCATGCTATAAGTATAATTCCTCAACTAAATTTATGCTCCTAGTATTCAACATATTTCTCAAATCTGTATAAACTATATCGTATATTTTATGTCTTCATGGATGGAATAGACAACAAATTTTTATAATCTTTGTGTATTATTTTGGGGCGGAGCTGGGATCATGGACTAGGAGTCACATAATAAGAGCGGCAAGATCATAAATTGCTTGCAAAAGAGTCGAAAGATAAAAAAATCACGATATAGAACTGTTTTTTTAAGAAAACTTAGGGGTTGCGACGACATACCATCGCAACCCTACTGGCAGCATCACTGGTATTCTTAATAGAGGCACAAAAAAAGATCATAGGTACATCGATATAAAGTGTGGGTTACAATTCTCGCTAATCTCTTAATTCTCTTCCTAATTAACTTAGTTTTTAGTACCGTCATCAAATTATTTTGAATTTTGATCTATAACTACGTAGTAGGGAGTTGATTGAATTGTTTATTTATTTATTTCGTCTAAAACTTTATATGATGTGATTTTTATTTTTTAAAGTCGCTTAAGTTTCCTACACAAAAAGGCAATTCATCTCGTTATTTTCCGCCACAATATTTCATTTCTTGTCTGCTAATAATATTTAGCTTTCTCCGTATCTAATATATCAATATTCTTATTTGCGAAAGCCGCCCTAATTAGATAGTAAATCATATACATGTATGATGGATACCAAAAGTCAATAACCAATCAATCACTATTAAGAGAGAATTAAAACCCGCAATAGTTTTTCCTAAATTTGATGTACTTGCGGTTTGTTGCGGTTTGTCCTGGGTTAGGAGGTTTATAATTATATGATGCAACTAAGCATTCAAATCAAATGGTCCTTCTGTTTACTTCTCGTCTGAACATGAACCATACTCACATCGAGTGACACATACATATGTCCCCTCTTTGTCAAAGGAGTGATAATGTAGCTAACAATTGTCACTGAGTTACGACCAACTTGGTTCTATCCTCTTATGTTGAATATTGAACCACATGCTTCTACGCTAAGAGTATGCTTAACATTTCTGTGTTTGGACAAAAGCTCCATACTGCTGCATCCACACCGAATATCATGTATACTTTCATCCTATAAGATAGAACAGTGAATCACTTTTACCACAATATGTCACAAGACCGATTCCAACTGAAGTTGTAATAGCGTATAAACTCTTATAGGATTAAATCAATCATTATTTCGACAACACGCTCCATTGTTTACAAAATATAATTTTCCAATTTCAATGCAAGTAGCTATTAAATTCACGATATCTTTTAATCTCATTGACGAACCCCAGTACTAGCAAGACCTATTCGTCGAAAGGTAAATATCATTTAACATCCACACGCAACATTCCTCATGCATCTCGGTAACATATTTCCATAGTAAATCATATACACTGTTGCAACTGATCCATACTCAATCTGTGCCGAACCCAAAGTCACATGAATGAGAGAGAGAGAATCGAAACAATACATAGAACAAAAACTTGTAGTAACATAAATTCTTATGATAAATAAAACTTTAATACCATTTTGATTTTAACATCACTCATCCAATTAGATTAGCATGAAAACTAATTGATTATTATTTGTAAAGTCTCTTTTTATCATATTTTTGGCATATTATAAAAAAAATTGATTATAACATTAAATAAGCCGCTAGATGGACTGGGCCCGAGTAGGAACCGGAGCACTCCCTAACGAAGCCCAGCTAAATTAAACCCCAACAACATGTTTTTTTCTCTTTGAAAGCCATGGTGTATACGTTTTCATTCACCGTTCATGAAACACTTTGATATTTCATAAGGATAAGGCACTGTTCACTTCATATGATATGAGTTGAATTAAACTGAATGAATTTGAATTGAACTTAATTTATTATAGTCTTCCTATATTATCTTACTGAACTAAACATTAAAACTTTAAGCTTCATATTAGTCCCACTTGATTCCTCAATATGCATACGCAGGTCTCGGATATCCGTCCGGCTCAGAATATTCTTTTCAACTGAATTTATAAGATATGTATTGAATTCAATATTTTAAATTGAAGTTAACAGCAATAAGTTTTATATTTCTAGTCTGCTTTAACGATAATCGTCTCTCCATTATTAACCTCTCCATTTTTCTCTTCCTTGCACGTCAGTTTTCAAACACTAATTTGTAAAACCTAACTTGTCATTTAAGGATTCTTAAAAGTGGCACTCCATATCAAAATCACTCCAAAAATCTCTTATATCAATAAATACGTGATCGCGTCCGAATTATGAGTGCTACTACCTCCGCCGTGGAATCCTAAAACATGTCAATGATTGCATATTAATCCCAAAGTATAAATATTAACATACAAACTCATATGGAAAAATGAGCCCGAAGGAAGGGAGACTTAGACAAAATGTCTCAACTCTTAACAAAATTTAGAAATTTGAGGTACCACAAAAAACTGAAAAATATTAAAACGCGAATTATAAAATTATTGCTTCGCCTGTAGAACAGGACTAATATTTCAATTTGAATTAAGAACAGGTTTATCCATGATCTTTTTTAGTCATGGCACCCCTTCACGTAAGTATTTAATAATAAAAGAAAAGAGAAACTGCACTCGAGCAACCTGTCCAGGCGCAACCAAGCACCTTTTGTGGTGCTGTTGGACAGCGATGGAAAGGCGACATGGTTGATGTATTTCTTTTTTATTTTTTATTTTGTAACATAATTCATATTATACGTTATTTATATATTAAGTGTCGATTGTTTAGTTTTATTCCTTATTACACTTGTTGTTTGGTGTCAATTTTTTATTTCATAATCCATTTTATTGTATTAGTTTATACATTTTTAAGTGTTTTATAATTTTTGTAATAATTTTAATTTATTTTTTTAATTAAATATAGTATAATGTTGTGATTGGGTGATTGATTGTGGTCATTATTAAATTACTAAAATTTGATATTGTTGGATTTTGGATGAATATTTAATACGTGGAGGGAGAGAGAAATGAATTGAATGTTATACGGGTTGGCCGCTTGGGTAAGGGTTAAATATGCTCTAAGACGGGCCTCAGACCCAGAACCGTGGTACATGGAAACCAAATCAAAAATATCAAATTTCCGTCCGTATACAGGATATGAGGAAGGTTATATACATACGGAGACTATTTTCATAGAGATCATCGATTCAAACTTAGTAGCAAAAATTTCAAATTTCGCATTTCATGGAGTCTGAAGCTGAAATCAAATAGATATTAACGCTCTTTTAACCGGGGTGCGTGGAAAAGCTTTTAACCGTGGTGCGTGGAAAAGCGGGCTAAAAGTTTTGGCTGACTAAAACTTTCTCCAATTTGACATTTCAACATCAAAAAGTTCGTTAGAGGCTGCGTACTCAAATCGATCTCCGATCTTCAGCGACTGAACAGTAACAATGGCGATGCTCGCAGCAAGCCGTCGACTGTCGAGTGGATCAACGACGACGTCGTATTTCGCTGCAAGAAGCTTCCGATTGTTCTCCACATCATTCAGGGAAGAAAAAGACACTTTTGGACCCATTCAAGTTTCTTCGGACAAGTACGTAACATTCTCTACCTATTTCGAGGTAGTTTTGTTTCGCTGAGTTGTTTCTGGTGATTGCTCGTTCGTGTGTTTCTCTGCTTGATTTGTGCTGATGCAAAAATGCGTTAGGCTATCTAGGTTTCCGTTATCGGCTGTGAAACCTTTTTGCTAATAGATTATATATTCAACTTTCTGTGTCGCCGTTTAGTGACACTCGCGAGAATCATTTAGTGCGTTTAATTGGGGAAATATGCCAAATATTTTTTAGCTCAAACAGCTGAGAATTCATGTAATCAATCATCTAGATGCGTAAAAGGAGATAGTTAGGTTACGAATCATACTCATAGCAGGAGCAGATTTTGAGACACTAGGCTGCCTATGTCTATGTGCAATTTGTTAACAAATCATAAAATCTAGATAACTCAAAAATCGATGAGCATCTGATACTCTTTGCCTTTTGTTGTTTGCGATTGTTCAGATTATGGGGTGCTCAAACTCAAAGATCGTTGCAGAACTTTGAGATTGGAGGCGAACGTGAAAGAATGCCTGAACCGATTATACGCGCATTCGGAATTCTTAAGAAATGTGCTGCAAAGGTGAATGTCTGGGATTATTTAAGGTTTTCCAAATGACATACGCGTGCTAGTTGTTATGGTAACTTCGTTTTTGTTTTTGTTGTGTTTCTTCGCTATCTGTGACTATTGTATAATTCCATTGTTAAAATCTCCTACCACCTGCACCCTATCATAGATCAAAGTATTTGAGTTGGTATCTCAAGATTCTTTGTTTGGCCAACCTTCCATCAAGAATGGTAAGATAGTCTTAGCGCCATTGATGTATGCTATTCTATATGTTAATGTTCACCGAGCTTCTTTAGTTTGTTTGAATTATACATATTGATACATAGTAAGATGAGTTAACTTGAGATCCATTATTGTTCTGTTGCAGGTAAACATGGAATATGGCCTTGACCCATCCATAGGAAAAGCAATTATGCAAGCTGCCGAAGAAGTGTCAGAGGGAAAATTGAATGATCATTTCCCTTTGGTTGTTTGGCAAACTGGCAGTGGTACTCAGAGTAATATGAATGCCAATGAGGTGCCCACTGCTTTTTCATACTTTCTGCTTTTTGTGTGTGTGTGCCTGTTGCAGCATGTTTTCTTACTGGTTGAATGTAGTGTATGCCGCTCCGACAGATTGTGTTTTTATTAGGTTATAACTTGATAGCTCATCTGTTGTTGTATGCTATCTCCATTTTGAGAAAATTTTCATCTTACTGAAATATTATGCTAGCAAACTTGAACGTGTTACTATTTCTTTCACATATAGAGTTCACGTTACTGGGGGTGGTGGGAGGTCGGGAAGAGGCACTTTTAGGAGAAGGGGGGGGGGATTTGTTTTACGACTATTCCTAGATGCATCTGGTTTATTGAGGTTATATATTTTCTGGGTTTAGGGTTTATATGATTAAATTTAATTTTGTATGAATTTGTCGCAGGTTATTGCAAATAGAGCAGCTGAAATTCTTGGCCACAAACGTGGTTCAAAATTTGTGCACCCAAATGACCATGTGAACAGGTCACAATCTTCTAATGACACATTTCCGACTGTAAGCCAGTTTCTCATTAGTTAGTTCATCACATTACCCAAGTATGGCAGGTTATTTGATTTGTTACTCTCTCTTGCATAGGTAATGCACATTGCAGCTGCAATGGAAATAAATTCAGGATTAGTACCAAAGCTGAAACAGTTGCACTCTACCCTACACTCAAAGGTCTGAATTTTTTCTTATCTTATGATGGCCTGCCCTATTCCTTCCCTATTTTAATACTCTTTAACTAAGCTTTTCAAGCGTAGAATGTAATGTGTACCACTTTACTCATTTGGGTTTCAGATTTTGTTACCTTACGAAACTTTGTCATAAAAGAATGTTATATCAATCTTCCCATTGACTGATGTTTTAGCTTAGTTTCCACTTCACGTTTATTAACTTATGTTGCTATTGAAATTAATCTGTACTCTATTCCGTGTCCTCTTAAACTGACTTAATATGCCCTGTTATGTGCATCAGACTATTGAGTTCAAAGACATTGTTAAGATCGGACGTACGCATACTCAAGATGCCACTCCTTTGACACTTGGACAAGAATTTAGTGGCTATACTACACAAGTAAGCTTTTTATCAGATTACTTGAAGTTATTCAGCTGGGTTTTTAATGAATCTACGATTGTATGTTTGATATATAAATTATTTCATGGTTGCAGGTGAAGTATGGAATTGATCGAGTGTCACTCACTCTCCCTCGCCTCTACCAGGTCTATGTCATACTTCAGTAACTGAAAACCTATATTCACGTATTTTTCTGCATGTTGTTCTAAGCAGTTTGGAAAATATCTGCAGCTTGCACAGGGGGGAACTGCTGTAGGAACCGGATTGAACACGAAGAAAGGGTTAGAAAAACCTAAATTTTATCCTTCGTTTCTAATGACACCTGCATCTTTATTGTCTATGGATCTCAATGGCCTGCATTGTTATTTTAATGTAACAGTAACAGTAACAGTAACAGTATGAAGTTGTTTATTCATGACATAAACGAAAATAAGTTGTTTCTGTCAGGTTTGATGTCAAGATTGCTGCAGCAGTAGCTGAGGAAACCAATTTGCCATTTGTGACTGCTGAAAACAAATTCGAAGCACTTGTAACTCTCAAATTTTAGTTTTTACTTCTGTGGTTGCAACTTGACCCTTTGTGACTCATTTGTTGGCTCATGTAGCCTACCCGCATTTTTATTGCGATAAAAGGCTTAGTTTGGTTTGGTTTACTTCTGTGGTTGCAACATGGCCGGAAGCATGCATAATCTGTGATTGTCTGCTATAGTTTGTATCCTACTCGTGGAGCATCTGTGTTGCATGTCACAACACTGATTTCCAAGAATTAATGAGCGAAATTATTCACTTTCTGTTTTTATCATTTATAGGCTGCACATGATGCATTTGTTGAGACTAGCGGTGCCTTAAACACGATTAGTGTTTCTCTAATGAAGATAGCAAATGACATACGCTTCTTAGGAAGGTATATGAGATCTGGGCATGTTTCTTCACTTATTGAGTACTTTTCTCCATTTTGACTTCTCACATTCTCTCTCTTGTACCCAGTGGTCCACGTTGCGGTCTAGGAGAACTCGTACTTCCAGAAAATGAACCTGGCAGCAGTATAATGCCGGTATGCTGTTATTTACATTTTACATGAAACACAGATACTTCTAATCTTATTATCAACTACTGCGGTTTGCTGAGCTCTACTGAATTAATCTTCGCATTTCAGGGTAAAGTGAACCCAACACAGTGCGAGGCTATCACAATGGTCTGTGCTCAGGTAATGATAAACTGACACTGGATAAAACTTCAGTATCAGATATATAAGGCTGTTTCATGTTTCATACAGTGCTTTAATGCTCTTCTCATGGCCTCAATTGCTTTTCATGCCTTCCAGGTTATGGGCAATCACGTTGCTATTACAGTGGGCGGTTCAAATGGCCATTTTGAATTGAATGTCTTCAAGCCGGTCATTGCCAGCAATCTTTTACATGTATGTTCAATCATTGGTTATTCTAAGTACTTATTTACGTGCTGTCACATACCATGTTAGAGGTGTTCTTTGATGTTTTGTGGGTTCTTGGTTAGGTGCAATAATGAATCAATCAAAGTTTGGATTAGAATGGCAGTTATGGATAGTTATCTAATTACATTGTGCAGAATAAGCTTTGATATGTGGCTGGGGCTATCTTAAATAAGAAATTTCATGTCAAGGAATTCGTCGATAACTGATAAATTTTATGGATTTTTTTTCTTTGTTTCTTATTTTTTTATTTTTCCTTCTGAAAAGCTCAGTATGAATATCTTTCTGTTTTAATCCCCAGATAAGTGTGAAACCCCCACCCTTCTACTCTTTAAATGAGGAACAAAAAATCATCTCACTTCTGGGATCACATGAATTTGAAGTATCAATATTAGATACTTTCTGAATCTTTCTGTTTTACCGCTTTCTAGTCGGTCAGATTGCTGGGTGATGCCTCTGCTTTCTTTGAAAAGAATTGTGTTAGAGAAATTCAAGCCAACAGAGAAAGAATTACTAAATTATTACATGAGGTCAGTTGCTAGAGCCATGCATGTTTTGTAGTTTCTTTTCATTTGCCCTTGAAATACATCATCTGATTAATAATGGTACTTTAATATTTTGCAGTCCCTCATGCTAGTCACATCTTTGAATCCAGTAAGTTTTATTGTTAATGCCCCCCCAACACACACACTCGGGAAAAAAAAAAATTTTTGCATGATCTTGATTATGATGAACCACTCTTATTGAAAATTTAATCCGTTGTATTGTTCTAGAAAATTGGCTATGATAATGCTGCTGCTGTTGCCAAGACGGCGCATAAAGAGGGATCTACACTGAAGGTTTGATTCTCTATTCACTATGTCGTATATTTCTCTTGCACGAATACAAGTCTTATTCACTTTATTCAAAATACAAGTTTCCCTATAAAGATACCAATATTTATCGCATCACATCATCTCATGCACAACTTACTACTGTAAGCAAAAGTAAAAATGAAAATTTATGCATCTGCTCTACATGAAAATAGTGCAACACAGCAATTAAAGTATAGAATTCCGTGACTAAAAAGGAGTAATTTTCAATCGTCCTCAGCCGTCTTTGTTGTGTAACCACAAAGCAACCGGCTTGACTATATGAAATAGGTCTCTCAACGATCCCTCGTTGTTATATTATTGATTCTCTTGTACGGATCATATTCTATGCTCTAATTGATTCTGTTGATCATCCAGGAAGCTGCATTGAAACTTGGTGTGCTTACTTCAGAAGAATTTGATCAACTTGTTGTACCGCACAACATGATTGGGCCCTCAGATTAAATATAGCTATAATATACATTTATCAACAAATACACTGACAAAATTCGTCAGTCATCACAGGTCGTTCATTTTTATGGAAACTACAATTCTTGTGGTTTTCTAGTGCGGCTTTGTAAGATTCAGTTATCCAGAATTCGTAGTTACTGTGAGAGAGCCTCTACATATTTTTGACAGGTTCCCTAAGAAAGTTGTGTACCTGTGAATAAGATCTCTTCTTGTCAAGACTCAGAAGAAGAATGGGATGCCTGTGTAAACTACGGGAACCAAAAAGAAAAAAGCGCACACTTATTTTTCCTTCATAAGCCATTCGTGTACTAATGGTCTGAGATTCCTACAAAATTTTGTCGCGCAATCGTCAATCATCGTCGTTCAGTTTATAGTTTTCAACTGTTGGATACCGTGACTACAACGAAAAAGTTTGTAGGGGTTTATAATAATCTTACGTACAGTTTCAACTTGGAATTACCAGGATTAAGCAATTGGTTGGGTGTGGGATATAGAAGCACCCTAAAATTGTAATACCCCTTTATTCCGATTCATAATATTTTGTCCACTCAGAAAAAAACAGAAGCACAGTAAAAGTTGACGTGGCTACAACCTATGTAATATATGAGATCCTACTTGTCTCAGCTATGAAGTATCACTCGTCTGTAGCAGGATTGAATTCCCGTGGTTTGAAAATCATTTAAGGGGGTATATTACTAACAATTAGAATTCGTTGAAACATAATAGTCCCAAACGCTAGTACATTATGTACTATTTTAATCCCGAAGCCTACGCGCCATCTCGAGCTCAAACCTTCATCGGAAAGTAACCATCTTTTCCTCCCGCACTCTTAATCCGCAAATTATCAAAGTTAAGTCGTGAATTAACATGAACCCAACCGAAGCATAGTCGTAGACCTACGAAATTGGCAAATATGAAAAGGTAATGGGACGCAGAAAACAAAAGCTGAACATGCATGTGATGATGTTCATTACAATTTACAATATGGATATGAGATGAGATACTATAGAGAATATAAAATAGGATATTGGAACGCTATCTGGATCAACACCAAACAATATAATTTGGAAAACCACGGATGATACTCTCAACTTCAGCTCATATGTTTATACCACCTTGTCAAAATCTCTAATATACTCAACTGAAGGTAGCATTCACATGTTACCCCTCACTTAAAGAAAATACCAACTCTCCAATGAAAAAGATACACCCCATAATAAAAACAGAATTGGACACATATAATTCTAAAAAAATCATTCCAACGAAGAACTCTCTATCTGTACCCTTATGTCTGAGAACAGAATATTATCCTTAGCAGTCAAGGATTTACCTAATCAACACCTTGGCTGACATGCATTCACTACAACAACAACATTATAAAGGATCAATTGCAGAATTACACAATTTCGAGCAGAATTTCAGTAAACGGACACGAATTCGAGTCCAAAACCATTCAATAACTTAAATCACAATCAATCGACATTCATATGGATAAATCGATAGTAGGGGCGGTAGAATTGAGAAATCGAATTCTAGTAAAATCCAAATATGATCATTGTGGATAATTGATGAGAAGGTAAAACCAAACCAACCCAAATCCCGCCCGTAGACAGGGCATGGGGGTGAGATGTACGCAATCATAC
>JAYMSH010000636.1:0-10326 GCA_036897905.1 Aragoa cleefii | reverse complement strand
TTGAAATTAAATATAAAATGAGAGAAGAACAAAAAAAAGTAATAAAATAAGAAATTGTATTTTTTCGTCATTTTATAAAAAATCAGCTACCTTATCAGATGATTTTGCGAAACACTTTCATTAAAATCAGCTATCATTTTCAGCTACCTTATCAGTCACCTTATTAGCTAATTTTGCTAAACAGAGCCTTAATATAGTTCCATTTTGAATTCAGAAAGCGAAAATCATTGACAAATGCATTAGTTCTAGCAATCGTAAACAAAGTTTAAAGAAAAAATCAACTTTAACCAAAAAAAAAAAAAAAAAAAAAGATGATTAAACAAATCCAAGGGGATTTAACTGCAAAACCAAGCTAAGAAACTAAATGAAATCATGGACATACTCAAAAGAGATAATTAGGGCATTTGACCAAGTAGTGAACATAAGAAATGAAACATATCTCATTTATGTCATCCAACCCAAAAATTGAAAATCACAAAATAACAACGAATCTCAGTTTATGTCTGCCATTAAGGCTCATAAGAAGCTACTAAGTTAGCTAACATTAGAACTCCACTTCAACAAATAGCTCCTCGGTTAGGAAAGAAAAACGTCTGAGATCATCAAATTCCTCAAAATATACAGTCCAGTGGTGAGAACCCAAAATCTCATTCCTTACTCGAGACTTAGAGTTTTTTTATATTTAGGTGCAAAAAATAATGAAGCAAGCAGAAGATGCAACTTAGCCCCTTCGCTGTCAAAATTTCTGCTAAAGTAACAGAAATGTCATGGATAACTGATTTTCTGGCCGAATATAATGTAGCCAATTATGAGTGCAATTTGCGTTTAATCACATACACCAAACTAAATTTCTGAATCAATTTCGTAGTACTTATGTTCAGAGGACTAGTTTCCATGGTAAACTACGGCCCAGCTATTCTTTTTAGCAAGGTGTATATGACCTTATTATAGAACTGTAGGTTTAGGTCATGCCAATCCTTCGGTTGCATGGGGCCTCATAAAAGAAGCAAAGTGACATATCAAACCTCTCTCTAAAGAGATAAGTCACTTTATGCTCCGGGATCCAGATTCAGACGAGCAAGAAGCTTGTTTTTCTGAATGCAAACTAGATTTGGAGGAGAATAGCACACAGGAATTAACAACGAGATACTAGAGTCCAATGCGCCACGTGGTAATCTGCCTATACAAATTATGAGCCTTCAACTAAGGATGCTGAATTAGGAACTGGATGGTACTGTCTGATTTAAGAATGGCAACATAGAGGTTTATGAGCATTTACTCAGGCAACAGGGAACTCCGGTTTTATCAATCGCCACTAACGCAAATGGTTCTCCTTTAATATATTTGGTTGTTCCTTCAAAACATTCTGCATCTGGATCTGAGTTAAAACGGAAGGTGGAAAAAGTAAAAGGGAAAATGTGTACAAAACTCCAACATAAACAGGGCCTCAGATAAGAGAGATACCAGAAAGAATCGTAGGAAGAAGCCTTAACCTTGAATTCTATAAGACCCTGTTTCCATGTGTCAAACCCATGGCTCCAGGTGGCTCAGCAAGTTTAAATCTCGTCAAGGCTCCCTTCTCTAAAGGAAGCAGAAAAGGAAATAAATAAATATATTATCATGTTTGTGAACAAAATATCTAAAAAAAGTGGTATAAAAAAAATCCACATATCGAGTTATGTACTACTTTTGGCTCTAAGATCTCAGAAGTATATGAACACCAGTAGTTTGATTCTTAGAGCATGAATAGGAAAGAGAAATTTCCCACTATTTACCACAACCTGTAAAGTCAATGAAGCGACTTTAAGACAAGCAAAACAAAAGAAGGAAAGGCACCTTCATATATCCCACCTGCTAGATGTTCTATTTGCTTCTCCAATCATTTGTGTTTTCTTTCACGCTCTATGTAGAAAAGGCTGTCTTTCCCAATACTATGGAAGGTATTTTAGTGGTATAGTTGTACCTGGAGTAGTAACTCTAATGCCTTTATAAGATACAGAGATATCAACCTACCTGCATAGTCTGTTTTTCTTTTGTGCGCTAATGCACTATCCATCTGCTTTGTGGATTTGCTATGTACAGAACAAAGTGAGCATTCTTTTTGTATAAAACATTAGTGTTGCCATGACAGGTACACAAATTTATTCTTCACTGCATTCTCATGTTCATCTTCAACCATGGACTTTTTGTTTATTCATTTATTGGAACTTCTGTGTTGCTAGCTTTTTAGTTCAGGTTCTACACACTTTTTTTTACTGTAAATATGCAAACTCATGAGAATTGTTTCATACTTGTATGGTAGGATCACATTAACCATGTAATACCCACTATAAGAAACAATGTACCTCATATTCATTGTCGCACTCTGAATTATACCAATAAATAGTCATCATCATTATGACATGTGAGCTATTCCTTGCAAACCCGAGTACAAAGAGAAGAAAAAAAGGTGAAACATTCAGCGGCACAAGATATATTATGTCTTATTAAAGATAATATCATTTTTTCCCCAAAGAAATATCACATGATAGCAAGTTGAAGCACTGACATTGGGCTCCAACAATGACATACATGACCCTTCTAAAGCCTTAGAGTCAAATCTATTTCATCCTCATCATCGCTTATGACAATAACTTCTTGAATGCGCTTTCCCAATTGGTTAAGTTGTGGTTTCTCATTATTTTGCAAGCTTTGTTTCCAATTTGCTTCACTTGAAGGCGATGGAAGTATTGTCCTTAATCCACTAGAACTACTTGCACCTGATGATGGCATGGGTGTTTGAGCTTGAACGCAGCTAACAGCACTAAAATCCTTGAACAACACATTTGACGACATGTCAGAACATGCTTTTGGGTTGTTACCTATCATCTGTAACCCTTTCTCACGGGCCTCACTCTTTCTATGCGCAGAAGAACAAGTAATCTGCAAAAAGTTTGATCGTAAGTGACCCTGCGAAGATGCTAGGTTTTCAATATTTTGGCTAGGCTCTGGAAATTCCTCTTTGAGGTGATCCTCCTCAAAGTGCAGGACAAGCCTGTAATTGTCAAGAAAAACTTGAGGACACCTCTTGTAACCGATCAATATAGGGCTTGCCCCCCTGCATCTTCTGCCCGCATCTTCAGGTACGTTTGGGTAATAATAGTTTGAATTGTTACCATCCATACCAAACATCAATGTTAAAAAACAGAAAACAACAGAGAAATCAATATGCATCTCGGAAATCAACGACACTACTCTAGACACAAAGAGAGAAATAAAATGGTTGGAATCGAAAGAAAGAGTTGAAGAGGAGAGGTAGCGATCAGCCCACCCTTGAAGTTCCAATTTATAGAAAAAATAGATGGGACATCTCAATGCTTAGCTGTAGAACAAGTTCAATATGCACTTTCGTAGTATTAATTACAAAAATCTAATTGTATGTAATGGTTGACCAATTAGTTACACTCAATTGTACTACTCACCAAAAAATGTATAACTAATTGGTCAACCATTACTCAAAATTTCACTTTTGTAATCAAGGCTACAAAAGTGCACTGAGACGGCCCATCTATCTTTTCTATAAATTGGAACTTCATGGGTGGGCTGATCGCTACCTCTCCTATTCTACTCTTTCTTTTGATTTCAACCATTTTGTTTCTCTCTTTGTGCCTGGAGTTGTGTCGTAGATTTCCGAGATGCATATTGATTTCTCTGTTGTTTTCTGTTTTTTAACATTGGTGTTTGGTATGGATGGTAACCATTACCCAAACGTACCTGAAGATGCGAGCAGAAGACGCAGGGGGCAAATTCTATATTGATTGGTTGCAAGAGGTGTCCTAGAGTTTTTCTTGACATTGTCCTGCACTTTGAGGAGGATCGCCTCAAAGAGGAATCTCTAGAGCCTACTCAAAATGTTTAAACCGTAGGATCCTCTCAGAGTCGGAGTCACTTACCATCAAACTCTTTGCAGATGAATTGTTCTTCTGCTCATAGAAAGAGTGACAGAGTGAGGCCCAAGAGAAAGGGTTACGAATGATACGTAACAACCCAAAACCATGTTATCTCCCTGTCTGTTCTGAAAAGTCGTTCAGGGGTTTCAGGGATGTTAGCTGCGTTCAATCTCAAACATCCTTGATGAGTTCCATGCCACCGGTAGGTGCAAGTCGTTCTTGTGGATTAAGGACAATACTTAAATCGTTTGCACCCCTAACCCTACCCCACCAATCGTTGCTAAGGATTGAACCAAGTAAGTGGAACTTCGACTCCTAGGCATTATCCAACTAGGCTGGCCCTTGGGGGTGAGTGGTCGACCTAACTAAATGAAGAAAGGAGAGAAGCGTGTGGAAATGACTAACACTTGTATTTGACCATTCTATTGTTGGTTTATGTATCCTGTCCCAGTTTACGGTTATTAAAGGTAGACCCAAAAAGTTAATCTTCTATAACCAATAACTAGTGTCGAGTGAACTTCTCCACTGATAATAATTTTAATCAGCACAACTTAACATTAATGAGTTCTAATGTATAAGTATTACCATGAGAATCGTTTTACATATAAGATGTATTTGAAATCCAAATACAAGTCAGAAATCCAGTATTGGGTTTCCACAATGCGATTACCATAACTACTGCAAGATACTGTTCAAGTCCACAGCTTGGAGTGACATGCAATCAGAAGAAAAACTTGAATATTTATGAAACTAAGGGGAAATCATATTATTCAATCAAGTGAAATGAGATTGTTGGAAAGTTAACCATCCAACAATTTGGAAAATATGGGACAAAAAGAGGACAGATTTAAATGATGATAAAATGGTTAAAAAACGTCATTAAGTTATACTTCAAAGCATTACATATTGTGCACCTTTTGTATAGCTTAACGCTAGTTTCTCCTGAAAGTGTTGTTGCTTAAAGAGCTGACAACAGCATTACATATTTTCCAGTAACAACACATAGGTATACAAGGATGTGCTAGAGATCAACGAAGAATTTGAAGGAAAAACTCAAGAACGAGAATAATTGGGAGTAAAGCTCAATAATCAATAAAAGTGAATTAAAACCCTGGCTCCATGAGCTATATTTATAGTCCTAAAACAAACTTAAGTAAGGAAAAAGAAACTCACTAGGAAACTAATTAACTAGGAAATCAAAATAATATGGAATTCTAATACTACGAAAATATTATTTCCTATTCCTAAACTTCTTTCTAGAATAGACTTGGAAGTTTCCATCAGGATGTTACTGAATTTTCACACATGGAGTTCCAGGCATCAATGCTGCATGACTATCAAAACACAATGAAAGTAACATCTTAAGCAAACTGTCATTATTGACTTACGTTAGTCTCTATAAGTGCGCCAAATATGTGATCTGAATATTTTCTATCCATTAGTTCGTTCCTGCATTTAAGTATCAACGATTGGACTTTAAATGTACAATCATTGTCCATCAACCAACTTCGATGGATAATATTTAAGACTCCACAAACGTATTAATGATGCATGTGGGACGAGTATGGGAGGTAACGAGAAAAAGCTCGTGGTGATAAGCATATGCTTATCGTAGTGTTGGCACCGACAAGAACTAGGTTGCATAAATTAAAAGCGGGAGCAAGAGGGGGCAGGAATGAGTATTCATCAAATCCCGAGATTTACGGCGGTGGGAGCTTCTTTAGCATTTAATGAAAAGATATAACCTATTTATGTTTATGCACCAAATATAATCACCAGTATAACCTATGAAAATATACTTATGTAAACCTATAAAAATATATTTGTAACTAGACTATTATAATCACCAAATACTACTTACGTGCCTTCGCGAAAAAAGGTGCTGAACTATTTTTTATTTATGGTCCAATACAGCCTTTTTCCTTCTAGGAAAAGTTCAGTATACGAGTCCCCAGGAGAACCAAGATCAGCAATATTTTCATCTTCTTTACTGTTTGGCCGCGGTCGGCAAGACCTCAATCTTCTCAGCAGCTTATCATTTTTTCTATACCTTTTGTGAAGTTTGAAGTTTCTACTTCTCTGCAAACATACAACACTACTCAAAGTTCAATCAATCCTAAAATTCCCTGCATCTCCCCCACACATCAACTCTTCAACAACATTTCTCCTTCCACTTTGATGGAAGGCGTATTTTATGCTATTTCTGCAAGAAGCCACAGATCAGTGATCTAAAGTTCTTAAACCCCGAACTACAATTTCTTAAGTCTCCATAAAGCAGCTTTTATGGTCCTGATTTCCCGGAGTGCACTCGGAAGAACACTAGAGCAGTAATGGCGAATAATGTGACGTAGGACAAGAAAAGTAGATACCACTATGTTGATACTCAAAACATTAAAGTGATAAATATCCCCGCAATAAATTAAACCCCTACAGTTAACAAATCCATTTTTCAGAACTATATCATTAAAACGATCAAACTGAAAATAAAACAGAAATGGCTTGTTTACGTAACCACCTATTCAATGTTCTATTTAGTTCTCCAAACATATATGCCTTCTCTCACGCTCTCCACAGAAGTAATATGGAGGAATTATCATTTAAAAATCTAGAACCTTAGTAATTCTAATACATTCATAAGATCAATGGATGTTCACCGCTCAGAGTAAACTTTGGTTCATTTTTAATTGTATATTCATATATTTTTCTCAAGGACATGACATTTATAGAACAGATTTTGCATTCTTTGGTAAAGACAGTACTGTATGCTGCAGTGGACGTGCATATTATACTTTCGCTCTTCATCATCAATTTCACCCACATATTTCCTCTAAAAGTATCTCAGGTTCTGGAATAATTCTACAATTTAGACAATAAAGAGAAAGTTCACGAAAATTATTATTGCCTACCTTATCTATCAGCATTCACAATTTCCCATAGCTTACACCCAGACCACTGCAGGAAACTTTGGATGCCTCATCTCTGTCACCGCTTTATAATGCTAGCTAAAAAAACAAAAAATATTCATTGTCATTACGTCAGCGTAAGCTAATCATTCTGGACTAATTCTACAGTTTTTACAATAAAGAGAAACTTCACAAAAATTATTATTGCCTACCTTATATATCAACATTCAAAATTTCACATAGCTTACGCCCAGACCACTGCAGGAAACTTTGGATACCTCATCCCCGCCACCGCTTTCCAACGCTAGCTGAAAAAACAAAAAATATTCATTGTCATTACGTCAGCGTAAGCTAATCATTTGATTTTGTATTATAAACGAAAAAGGTTATCTACAAACACCCAAAATTGAGATATATCAAGAGCAATAAGGTAAAGTACACATTCACTGACACTAATTATATAATGCCTTATTATAGATGATATTAATTCTTTCCGCCAATAAAGAAACTATACATAATAGCAAGTTTATTGAGCTCCAATGAGCATCAATAATTGTAAGATCAAGCTTTCTAACGTATGGGAAACAACCCATTCATTCTCCTCACCATCACTTATAATAACAATTTCTTGAAAGCACTTTACCCAACTCCTTAAGTTGTGGTTTCTCATTGTTCAGAAAGCATCTTTGTCCACTATTTGCCTCACTAGATTACACCGTTTTTAATCCACGAGCATATCTGTTTGAGCCTAATAGCGGAACATAATTCAGCACAAGTATCTGGAGGAAGCTCACATCCAAAGAAACACATCTGACGATATTTTTCAAATTAAAAGGCTGGAACATTCGAGTAGTTATACATCCTTCAAAACCCTTCCTGAAAAGCCTCACACCTTCTGTGTCCACAGAAGAACAAGTACCTCGCCGAGAGTTTGAAGGCAATTTACTCTCCTCCGGAAATATGCAACAATTCTAATATCCTGCCCACAGACTGAAATTTCTTCCCTGAGGTGAGCCTTCTCAAAGTGTACCACAACTGTTAGATGAACAAATGCAATTAACTCTAAAACACTTTATGAGCTGTGATATTCACTATTCAAGTTTTGCAGTGAGTACAGAAAAACTGCAGGCTGTACTAGAATGAGATTGTTAACTCTCTTTTCTATAAATTAGAACTTTCAAGGTGACCTAAAGTGCAGCTTTCATTTGCTCTACTCAAACCCTTTACTTAACTTCATATGTGTCCCTCCCATTCTTTGTTTCTCACTGTGCTTTCTCGCACAGCAAATTAATGTCTGATTTCTACGATGTTCCTATCAGAAGCTTGGTGATCATGCTCTCATGTTATTGGTATCATGCTCTCATGTTATCATGTTTGCATTTGATCGCATTATACTAACCAGTAAGTCTGGGATAGATTTGAACTTCCGTTACCAAAATTATGGATGATCAAGGAGAATATGTAAACTGACACGCTCATGCAATTCACTTCTTCTCCTCAAATTTCAGATTATTCCAACAATTGTTCAAATCTATCCTAAACATACCACGCGTGAATATGGTGAAACATACTGCAAATAGATACAAACTTAACTTCTGCAGGTCAGCAGGTGTAAGAAATCAAAGACATATTCCAGAAAACACAATGGAAAGGACACAGATACAAATTGAGTGAAGGGTCTGAGTAGGACAACAGAGGGATGCACATTAGGTCACCTCAAAAGTCCTAATTAGAGAAAGAGTAGGCGATCACGTTCTAGCAGTAGAATATAGCAGGTTAAGTTCGCAGTTATAATGCACTCACTGCAAAAGTTAAATAGTTAATAGCAGGGCTGAAAATAGTTGGTTAGAGCTAATTGTATTTATTCGTCTATAAGTGAATCTTCTAAACTTTCGATACTGGATGGTCACCTAAAATCTCATAAATTGAAGGCTCCAAAAGTCTCCGGAAACTACAAATGACTCCCATATATTCTACTAACAAGGATATACAGACCATTTAGAGATTTTTCAAATGTATTTACTGACATATCTCAAGTTTAGCGGATAAATACAATCGACTAACCAATTGTTTCACCACCATTATTCATTATTTAACGTTTCTTATCATGCAACAAAACTGCAAGATTAGTGTGGTGTAGTAGAACTGTAAAAGAGAACTAAGTGGCCTACCCAGCTTCTCTAAATATTGGAATTGTAATAAGTAGTAATAAGAAGCATCAGCTACATTTTAATTGCTTTTGAGATTGAGCTCTCCTAGGTTCCTATCAAATCATATCAAACCCATCGACTATGGCTCCCAGTACCAAGTAGCAATCATGCAGCACAGATGCTGATGCCGGAATTTCTGTGTCCACCTCCGATTCTAATAGCTATAGCAAAGCCAGCTCACGTGGAGCATGTGCTACGGAGGATGGTGGATCATTGTGATCCTAATTGCATGGTATGGAACTCGAATCCTGCATTGGTAGTATGGCATACAAATATGAGGTTTACATGGGCTTGCACTATCTCACCTTAACAACAGAAAACGAAGCTAGTTTTTAAAATTATGAGCTGTAGAGGCTACAAAGTTTTACTTACCTTTTTCATTACACTAAAGACCCTAATATATGCACTTATATTACCAAAATGTAATTCATGCTTGCACAAAATTCTCCACCAATGATAACTTTAGACACAGACACCTTAAATGAGGTTCGATATTTATTTATTTGGATAGGTAATCTCAAAATTTATTAGAGAAAAAAATAGTACACAAGAAATGTATTGCAGTTACAGATTACAGTGCAAAGATGTAAAATCCTTAAAATTGGGAATAGGGTTCCTTGCTACGGCAGTGAACCACAAAAACAGGGACTGAAGAATAGAATCCTTAATCTTCGACTCTGAACAATAGATATCGTCAAAGTATCTATTGTTGCTCTTCCTCCAAAGACACCAAATAACACACACTGGGATCATATTCCAAAAAGATTCTGAATTCTTTATCTCTGAACTTTCTTCTCCAACCCCGGATAACATCTTCAATACTCCTTGGCAATGCCCAAGATAAAGGTTCAATATTCAAGATTGGAAAATATAATTTGCATTGCCAGGACTAATCTTAGTAACTATAAAAGTCTCATAAATAATAGACGAGAACAGTTAGAGTATGGTAGGTTACATAGGGTTCTCCCTTAGTTTTACTATATACTTGGAGTAGGGGTTTTAGATATCAATTCATAGAATGATAGAGTATAGTTATCATTACTATTATTTTAAACAGTATCAGCTTTAGCCATGTGATTACTCTTGCTGCTCCCGTCAGCCTGTCAGATTTACTTGAGCTCTTGATGAACGAGTTGACAAATTTATTAATCTACTACATCGATAGACGATGAGTGCAAAAAAAGATTCGAGAAGGATCAACGTTGACTCTAACCATGAGATAGACTCTGTGACATATTCCAAGGCAAGCGGTCTCTTTGTAGGGCTATCAGCGAGATCCACCAC
>JAYMSH010000635.1:0-10327 GCA_036897905.1 Aragoa cleefii | reverse complement strand
CGATCGTAACATCCCTCTATGCTGAAGCAGTTTGATTGAGTCTTTTAACCCCAAGTTCTTTTATTTATTTGCTACTCTTGCAATTCAATTTTCACTGTCCTCTTTCTTCCATTTTCTTTTCTTCTTCTTCTAATTTTATTCCACTGCAATTCTTTATTTTTATTATCATTATCAGGCTCAACAATATACCGCCAGTGATGCACAATGATTCATATAATAAAAATTTGCTTATCTTATATACTATATTTATGTACTTTCGACTTTACATCCATTCGACCTATGTTTATTTACAAGACATGCAGGAGTACGCATGCCACATTGATTGTTATTATTATTAAAAAGAAACGAAAAAACACAATCTCGTCCGTGCGAGAGAATCAAATCATGTGCTTCAAATGTCAAAACGCATTTCAACATTTCCCCTGAAAATCCAGATTATTACTTTCTCGTCCAAATTATTATTTTTTCACACTTACTCTTCTTGAATCAATCTTTCCTTACAAACTTTGACAGAAGGATAATAACAACAATCCGATCCTCTCTTATTTATTTATCCAATGAAATGATGATTGTGTTTTTTGCGTTAGCATCATCAAAATCACAAGAAAAGGTTTTCTGTCTGTCTACATTGCTGCGAATTTTCTCCAACTGTTGTTGAAGCCAGCGACGACTATCATTTTAGGGTTTAGTTTCAGATTAACCCTTTTCTTCTTCTCTCTTTCTTAGTTGTTTGTTTCCTACTTAGTTCAGATTATCAGGACCACAAGGAATTTCTATCTCGGACGTTGTTGATTGCTTGATTCTGAAACCCTTTCGATTAATTATTAAGAGTATAAAGTCGAGTGCTTGTATTGAGGAAAAATTGCTTCTTTTTGTCAAACAACACATTTTGTGGCTGGGTTTGGATCATCAGTTGTTCTATTGGGAGACGTTTTGTAGTTTTAGGGATTTGGAAAAGAGTGTAGCATATTATATTATTATGGGTGATGAGTGGTTGCCGAATGGGCTATTGCCCGGGGCAGGTTCCGTTATGAGGGAGCTTGATGTGGACCGATGGTCGAAAGTAGAGGAGAGGACTGCAGAGCTTATTGCCTGCATCCAGCCTAACCAGCTGTCTGAAGAGCGTAGAAACGCTGTTGCAGATTATGTGTAGCGCCTCATTATGAAGTGCTTCCCCTGCCAGGTTGTTCTTCATATCATTGATTATAATACACCTTCATTTGTTACAGTCAGTTGATTGCTTGTCTAACTTAGCACTGAATGTTGATTAAGATGCATATGTGAAATCTACTTGCGATGATGTTTGAGTTTAGGTTATGCAACAATCTGTCTTTCAACTTTCCGTCTCTTGTTATTGCATTGCTTGATGCAGGGTCTACTCTGTGTACTATTTTTATCTCACTTGATCTTCCTTCTCTCATGAAAATCATCTCTCTCGGCAGCTTTGACTCATGTCTATTGCTAGTTGCTAAGAGCAATGATGGTTAAAGAGCGGTATACTTGGATATGTGCTGGTTGCAAAATATATTCTGTATCATGGTTATAGTGTTGCTTCTATGCCGAGCTTTGCACTGAAGTGTTGTATGTTTCTACTGGGCGCTGTTGTTTGAGTTTAGGTTATGCAACAATGTCTTACAAGTTTCTGTATCTTGTTGTTAGAGAGCATACTTGGATAACTGTTGGTGTACAAAGTTTCTAATGTATGGATGGATGAATATAGTCAGTAAAACCTGTGAGTAAGGTTGAAGTCTTGAATTGTCTCTATTGTACCAAATATTCTGCGCATAGGTACTCTTAAGTCTGCTTCCCCTGCCAGGTTGTAGAAATGATTTTGAGGTTTTAGTTTGTTGTATGTGTGTCAAGTTCGTTTGTTGAACCATTGTACAAACAATCCTGTTTTTGTGGAATGGATGGATGTATATTATGATTAGCACATCATTTCTAAAATAACTGTTTCCTCCTTTACACTTCCTTGACTGGCTGTCCATTACCACAGGTCTGCACTTTTGGTTCTGTGCCCTTGAAGACTTATCTACCTGATGGAGATATTGATTTGACTGCTTTCAGTCAAAGCGAAAATTTGAAAGATATATGGGCCAATCAGGTCCGGGATATGCTGGAGAGTGAGGAGAAGAATGAGGATGCTGAATTTCATGTCAAAGAGGTTCAATATATCCAAGCAGAAGTATGCCCTCATCTAAATTCAAACTTTTTGTATACTATTTTAGTCCTCATTTTCAGTATTTTGGTTTCTGTGCTCCATTTCATGACATGTGCCAATGGTTTTCATAGGCAGATTTTCGCGACTTCCTTCTCTTTTACTTTTGAGTGGCATGGTTTGGCTGTTTATTTCTGAATGCAGTCTTCTTTTAGCATGGCCAGTGCTTTGCATTTATAACTAATTGCAATGTATGATTATCATTATGATACAACAAATTTCTGCCAGTGGGCATTTGTACTTTTCTGTGTTCATTCTGCTGCTTTCTGTCTTTGTTCTATACCTTTTTACTGTGTTACCTACCCACGCACCTTTTCATAGTGTCTGAAAAGTACGTTTCAAAGCTCTTCAGGGTCAAAGTTTGCTGAATACAACTATAGACGGCAAATATCTGCTCTTGTTTGCCTGTTTTCCACCCGTAGATTGGACTGAATACTGAAAGAAGTCATCCAATTGATATACCATATGAGTCTAATCATCGTTATGAGAAATCATTAATTATTAGATTCCTCGGCTCCTCGCATACTGCAGATGCTGTTGCCTTCACGCTTAGAGAATAGCATAAAAGGCGTTTAATCGATGCTAAGGGGGATTTTGAATAGCGGATCAGCTAATTACTGCTATAGCAAACAGTGTATTGCGACGAGTATTCAAGCTTAGGCTGTTTATTATTATTATTATTATTATTTTATTAGAATGAGTAAAAACTCTTAGCAATGGCCCTGTACATTCACGTCCCAGCTAGGGAACAGAACACAATGTTTTGCTAGTTAAAATGTTGAAGAATTTAGATTCTATGTTCGTTTTTGCATTGCTATACTTGAAACTTTAGTTATTTTAACTATGATTAACTAATGGAGGTATTATCATAATTTATAATTGCTAATTTGTTACGATAGTGCAAGTATACTAATGTATTTCAGCCTTTTCATATTTGTCACTATACTATGAAATAGCATTTACTATTGCACCCCAATCGCCCTATATCATAGCGGGGCCTATTTGCTATTAACTACTATGGTACACATATATATAGTTGTTGAGCTCTATGCAATTCTTTTTATCAGGACTATTACAATGGAATGTCCAAGCATATGGTTTAACTGGTTATTGAATCTGTAGACATAATTTGCAGGAACTTCTTAATTTGGGACCATTTACAATTGCTGAATTCCTGTTCTTGACCAATCTGTGTTTGTCGTTGGTATTTTTTACCTGTAATTTGTTTGATGTGTTGCTCCTTCTATGTTGTAGGTGAAGCTAATTAAGTGTCTTGTGGAAAATATTGTGGTAGACATATCTTTTAACCAAGTTGGTGGTTTATGCACACTCTGCTTCCTTGATGAGGTCAGTAGTTTCAAGTTCATGGAGAAAGTTCTCCAACCTTGTTTTCTTGATATTTATCAATCCGTAAGACAAATATGTTTTTGAAGAAAACTTATGTTGGTTGGCATCCCAGGTTGACAGTCTGATAAGTCAAGATCATCTATTCAAGCGAAGTATTATATTAATTAAGGCCTGGTGCTACTATGAAAGCCGTATCTTGGGTGCTCATCATGGATTGATATCTACTTATGCTTTGGAGACCCTGGTTCTTTACATCTTTCATGTGTTCAACAATTCCTTTCATGGTCCGCTTGAGGTAAGTTCATCTTTATTTTGTTCACATTTAAAATATTGCTTCTTGACTGTCTTTCAAGAACTCTACGAAATGCTTGCAGGTCCTTTATCGTTTCCTGGAGCAACTTTGACTGGGACAATTTTTGTCTTAGCTTATGGGGTCCTGTGCCTATTAGCTCTCTACCCGATGTAACTGGTAATCATTCTGCAAAGTTTTCACTCGATGTTTTCAGGTTGTATATTGGTTTATTGTCCAGTTATTAGATTTGATTTGCACAATTTTTACAGCTGAACATCCCAGAAAGGACACAGGAGAATTGCTGCTCAACAAGATGTTTCTTGATGCTTGTAGCTTAGTGTATGCTGTATTTCCTGGTGGCCAAGAAAAAAATGGACAGCCTTTTATTTCCAAGCATTTCAATGTAATTGATCCCTTGCGTGTTAGCAACAACCTTGGACGCAGTGTTAGTAAAGGTAAGCTTGTAAACGTATCTTGAATTTATTGCCATATTTTTTTTGTCAATCAAAGATCTGTCTAAGCATGTACAATGCATGAACTAGTTCATATGTCATAATTGTCTGTTCTTGTACCCTACATTTTTTCTATTGCTCAACGGTTATATTCTGATGTCACGAAGTGGTGAACAAAGGCTTATCCTGACAGCTATAAGTTCCCAAATACCATGCTGTGACCTTATTACAAAGTGCTTATGTATTTGGTGGCACCACTGGCGGGATTCTGAATGTGATGATGATCATTTTACTCTTTATGCTTCAGGTTCTTTCTAAAAGTGTGTTTATAGGAAGCTACTACTACTAGATATATACTCCCTTTCTGGCATAGACTTTGTAAACTATGGTGTCTGTCAGTGATGACTACTGGGTAGTGGATTTTTTTCTTTTTCTTTTTTTTAATGAATTAGTATCTCTAGGTCCTTGAGTGTCGCAAAGAATTCGTGTTGCAGTCATTCCTTGTGGCGTGCACTAGAATATATAATAACAGAATGATTAAAGAGTTCTTAGCTTATTTATATTCTATTCTAGTTTGTTGTCCTTTCTGTACTCTTGGCTTATAGAATTTGCATTCTGTTGTAGTGTGTGAAGTTTACCTGTAAAGAAATCACACTTACTTTTAACTGTTGTTAGTTGGGCCTAGCAACCATCAATGTATCCCATGCAATCTTGAACTTCCATGTCTTCCTTAGTTAATGTGAATTTTGTCTTTGTATTCACCAGGTAACTTTTTTCGCATTCGAAGTGCTTTTGCTTTTGGAGCAAAGAAACTGGCTAGATTACTCGATTGCCCGGAAGAGAACTTAATGTTTGAAGTTAATCAGTTCTTTATGAACACGTGGGAGAGGCATGGCAGTGGCCATCGGCCTGATGCACCAGGGCTCGATTCATGGCGGTTAGGATTATCAACTCCAGGTCACCTGCAGGAATTCAATAATACTAATAAAAACACAAGGGATGAAAAGTTGAATGGGAACTCTTACATAAATGGGATGGATGGAACACGAGGAAGCAATGTTTCCTCCAAACAAGGTAAAAATTCAGCTAGAATGATGCCAATAAGAAGTAAGTCATCGGCAGCTACTCAGACACATAACTTAAAAAGTCAATTTTCTAGCTTGATGCTTTCTGATCAAACTGGTGGACAAACCGCCGCTACTCACATACATAATGATGAAGTTCAGATAGATCTGAGGGCTGGTCATTTAATGAATGACAACCAGGGGCGGTTTCTTTTTTCAAGAACACACTCTAGTCCTGAACTAACTGACGCGTGTGATGTCTCATCTCAACCACGACGCAAAAAAGCAGAAGCTGTAAATGCACATGTTACTAATGGCAGGTTGGATTCTAATAATAGGAAGAATAATCTGGGATCAGAAAGCTTAGCAAGCCACAGCAGTCTATCTTCAGTTGAAGATAATTCTTTGATGAAGCATGTTCAATCTCAGCAAAGTGCTGAGGTTCCTGACTCGAATATCAATGTAAACATCTACCACCAAAAGTTTGGAGTAGACATGTCGAGTGACGAGTTTTCATCCTCTGCTGCACAAATGATGCACCAGGAAGAACAAGATATTGCGAACATGTTGGCATCTGCTTCAGTTCAAGGTTTCAATAGCCAAGTTCATGTTCCCTTCAATTTTTCATCGGGCCATCTGCCTTTCCCAATCCACCCGTCTCTTCTTGCTTCAATGGGATACACTCAACGAAAATTTCCAGGTTTTCTGCCTGCGAATAATCCTTTGATTGATCAATCATTTTCTAGCATGCAATTTCCCCAAGGTTTAGTATCACCCCAGATGACTCATTATTTCCCTGGCGCTGGACTGAATGTGCCATCAGAAGATTCAGTTGAGCAAAGCAATGGAAACTTTGGTTCTTTAGAGGTGAACTCTAAAGAAGTTGACAGTGATTTTGGGCAGGAGCAAGATGTGGGTTCCTCTCGTGGCTATGATCCTGAAAATGGAAATTTTAACCTGCTCCATTCTGATGATAAACCAGCTGCATCGCCTAGTTCAAAATATGTTCCTCCATTCCGGTTAAGTGCGAGAGACCAGCAGAAGCATTCTAGGGAGAAAGGTGGATCAGTGGGGAAAACTAGTGGTAGTTTTCCAATTCAAGATATCAGAACTAGCGTCTCTCAGAGAAGGGATATTAGAATTAGTGATGTTTATGCAGAAGAAAGATCAGCAAGTTCAAGGTTATCATCGGCTTCTCATAGTAATTCTTTAAGAAGTAGAACTTCTTCAGAGAGTTCCTGGGATGGATCAGTAAAGATGCCTAAATCTACAAAAGAAAAGCGGGGAAAGAAGGTAGTGCCTACAGATTTGGCTGTGAGCCATGGAAAGGGCAAAATCATGTCAGAGCATGTTTCTGATCAGGCCATGGATGGTGACCAGGCTTGGGGTTCATCATTCAATGTAGGTTCTGAAACGGCTGGAAGGAATCTTGGGTATGAGCCAGTTGCTTCTTTGCAGGTCCGTGGACACCATTCACCTGACTCTGAAGTTGCTCAGACAAGTGAATCAGATTCAATGCCACCGTTTGCCCCTATGCTCATAGGTCATGATTCGAGGCAGAGAATGCATGATAGTAATGGCTTGATTGCATTCTACCCCACAGGGCCACCAATCCCGTTTATAACAAAGCTTCCTATATATAATGTTCCACCTGAGACAGGTAGTTCTGATGCATCAAGAGCCCATTTTGGAGATGATCCACCTTCCGACAAGAGATTTGAATGGTCAAGTTCTTTACAAGAGACAATTAGTAGAGAACCTTCTGAGGAACGAAAATCTGATATTCTTAACAGTGACTTCGCCAGCCATTTGCAAAATTTGCAATTTGGAAGGTTGTGTCAGAATCCAAGGCATCCTGGGACTTTAAACTATCCGTCACCTGTAATGGTCCCTCCTGTTTTTCTCCAGGGCCAGTTTCCATATGATAATACCGGGAGACCACATGCCACAAATTCTAACATGTTCTCTCAGCTTGTATCAAGTTATGGCCACCGTCTAGTTCCTGTTGCTCCCCACCAGTCAGCTTCCAGTAGACCTCCTAATGTGTATCAACCGTACATGGATGAGATGCCAAGATCTCGCAGCGGGACTGGGACTTACCTGCCTACTCCTGTAAGAATCATGTTATGATGGTGTTCTCTTTGCTGCTTTCCCATGTAATTGTTATACTGTTAATGAATGCATTTTGTTACTAGTTTATGGTCACAAGATGAAATAATAAAAAGCATGTTTGGTAGTCACTTCCATATCACATAATGAAGTTTAGATCTGGAGGTGAAGTCCTGTGATAATGGCTGTGTAATATGCTTGGTCCTATCACAAAATCCATGTGAACTTGGTCTGCTTAAAGTTAATCAAAAGATCTATGTAATGTCAGCAGCCGAAATACTAATAGCTGAATAAATTTACATTACTGTAGTGAAGTGTCTTTATAAATTGGAATACTGGCCTATCTCATTGCCAAAAAAAAAATTCCTGTTAGGCAGGATTTGAATCTAGCATAGTGTATGTACTTTTTTGAAAGATTTATGTTCTTGGTTTGCTCTACAACCTTGGTTTCTCTTCTGATACTGTTTTCTTCTGCAAGGTTTCAACTTGGTTATGTGTTAAATTTGAGTTCCTTTAAGTTATCACAATTTTCGATTTTTCCCGTCCTTTCATGGCTTCAGAAGGTATCTCCGAGGGAACGTCAATCTTCTGGAACCAGAAGAGGAAATTATAACCATGACAGGATTGATAACTATGCTGATAGAGAGGGGAACTGGAATGCTAATTCAAGATCACGAGGGGCTGCACGCAGTCATAACCGCACCCAAATTGATAGATCAAATTCAAGAAATGATCGGCTTGGTCACTCTGAGGGCCGAGCTGAACGTGCTTGGAGCTCATTTAGGCATGATTCAACTTCTTCATTCCAGTCGTCTCAGAACGTATATGCTTCAGCAGCCCCAAATCATAATGGACCTTTTAATGGGCATGTTCCACGAGTTATGATGACGTATCATCCATTTGATCAAAACGATACCTATGATCCTCATAGCGAACAGCCTGAGTTAGATTCTTCAAGTCCAGTTGGTTTTTCAGGCGCGACTGAGGAATTAGAACCAAATGAGGGATCTCGAAGTAGGGCTTATGAGGATCAGAGTCAATAGGGACTCTAGGCACCGGTTTTCACCAGACCGACCATCTTCCCCTCGTCATCAAAGGTATAGATTTTAAATTTTGTTTTAGATAGCAGTCTTACATATTATCTCTGGCTTTCGATGGTTACCTACACACACACACACACATATATATACATATATGTTTGTACTTGTTTCATCATTACTTGACCCCTGAGAACACAACTTGTTATGCACATAGAATGAATGTTGTAATTTATTGTCTCTGTAAGATGTGTCTTTGGATGACGACTACCTTAAGAGTTATTTAGAAGCCATGATAGGTAGGATTGGGCCTTTTTTGTAATGGATGAAATTGCCCAGCTGTTTTCCAGTGGCAGCTACTCTATGCTGCATCCAACCTCTTCAGTCCATGAGGTATTGGTGTAGCTGATCCAATCCGCCTATGCTGTAGATTGGGCAGCATTGAGGCTGGCACTGAAAACAGGCTAACTTACTTTCCAATTGTACTGGCCTGTGAAGCACCGATACGTTTGGGACTGCGACGAATCCATATTTGGGAGGTTCGGATACGTATCCGCCCTCTACTGCAACGATTTCTTTAATTGTTTCCATCCTTTTTTATTTTATTTTTATTTTTATTTTGTATCAGTCTCATCTCTTGTGCCGGTGTAGAGATTGATCCGTCTCTTTCAATTTCTCTTTACCTTTTCTCATATTTTGTTATTCTTTAGTTGTTATTATTTGTCAAGATTCTATTTGGTATCCAGTTTTGTCATTATTTGGTATCCGATCCAATTGGTGCTTCTTTGGTACCGGGAACCATCAGAAACTCGTATATTGATGCCCAATCCTAGCGCCCCACCCCCAGGATCAAATTTGTAAGGGTTTTCTAAACGCTTCTGAAAAACACTAAACGTGTTTCCTTTTGAAAATTTGAACTGAGGCCTTATTCTGGGACTTTGTTTCTGCATGGGTCGTTTCTATGTTCATGATATCTGAACATCCATATATTGAGTGTATTATGAGCATGTATTTGTCCTCCCCTGGTTTATTGTCTGATTCCTGTCCAAAGAAAGGGCCCCTCGCAGAAATAGTGATAAAAAAGATAAAATATAAAGAAAAAAGGAAGAATAAGTTGCTTGTTACAAGGTGTAATGGTTATTTTCTGCCGAGTTATAATCTTAAGATTCTAAACAGCCAACTGACTAGCCAAGTGGTCTGAGATATCACTGAAGTGACTGTACAAGAACTCCTTTAATCTGTGTGATGTTACCTGTATAGTTGGCTTTCTGTAGGGCGTTATGGTTTGCCTGTGTTTATGTTTTGGAACACAGCTTTCATCTTTTCCGTTCCAAAATTTCGAAAATGAATATTTGAAATACATCGTAGGATGGAGGAAGTAAATATTAAGTATATATAATAAATAAGAAAAAACTTACAAAAATAGTATATACATGGGCGGGACCTTGCACATGGCATAGAAGTTAGGTTCGAGCTGGGTCCAAGTCCAGCCCATCATCAACTGACCTTGGGTTGGACCTGACTGACTGATTTTGGATCGGACTGGATTGAATTGCAATTTCTACTATGACATTGTCCATTATTGAGTTGGTACAAGTTATTTGAAAGTAAGCCATATTAATGGTTTGACTTTTCATTTACTATCTACTCAGATGTCCGATTTCAAAAGTTACTCAAATTAATTTTTTTAAAATAAGTTATCTGATCAATTTTCATTCACGTTTATGACTCAACAAACAAAATCATGTCTTTAAAGTCATTTTACGCAAATTAGTTATATTATCAAATAATTTATAAAAAGCTTTCAT
>JAYMSH010000634.1:0-10336 GCA_036897905.1 Aragoa cleefii | reverse complement strand
AATGCCGCTCAGATGAGCGTTTTCGCATGAGTAGTTTTGTTAGGAACTACAACTAGCGTTATAAGAGGTAGAAAACCTTGCAGGCGTAAGAGAGCAAAGAATGAGATGTAAATACAAGTTTCAACTCCTTGGTAACAAAATTCTAGTGCAAAAATTATTATTCATTAAAAGTATATAAGCAATCTTCTTCTTCTTTTTCAACATAAGAAATCAAAAACTAAACTAAGACGAGATGTGGTTACACGCAGCAGCAGGTTTCATTGCGTTGAAGAAAATAATTAGTTTTGCTCAGTTCATCAAACAACAACAAGAAAATGGCTAAAAGATACACATAAAAAGTAGGATCGGGCCGGGAGGTCGAACCGGTTTGCTTGAATATTCGGTCATAAAGTAGGCTTAGAACCATCATTACGTGATCAGAACCGGTGTGAGCCGCTCAGAACCGGTGAAAGCCGGTGGATTGGTCTAAGGTTGAACTGGCGGCTCACTCAATAAAAAGTGGAAAATGTTTATTTAATTAGAAGAACAGAAGTTTGAACCTGGGCCTCCTCAAATGCTTGTCCCCCAAACCATTTCGCTACAGCATGTTTGAATGACTACGGCTCTTTTTAAGCAAAACTAGCTGATAAGTTGATTGAAAATTGATTAATTGACTTATAACTAGTCATGTGATTTATTTTAAAACAAATTTATTGAAATAATTTTCTTACTTTATAAATAAGCATTCACAAAATGAAGTAATTATCAAATAAGTTTGATATAAGTTAATCCACTTAGAAACTTAATGCCTCGATTTTAGCTAATCGATCGACATCTTCCAAGTGCTTGTCGAGATCGAGCATAAGCTTCCAGTCCAGCTCCACACTATCCATCAATGAGCTCGGTCCTTGCGCCACCACTCTTGGCGGCATCATTCCTTTCACCAAGAACCCACATCCCTCCACACATCTACAAACACCCAGCTGCAATTCTCCTCGAGCTATGCACCTCCACCAAAGAACTCAACCAATTCCTCCCCCTCATCATAAAAAACGGCCTTTACAACGAGCACCTCTTCCAAACCAAGCTCATCAGCCTCTTCTGCAACTTCGGCTGCCTAAACGACGCCGTCAAGGTCTTCGAACCTATCGAGTCCAAACCCGACCCCCTCTACCACACACTCCTCAAAGCGCACGCCCACCAATCCAGCCTCGACGCTGCGTTGAGCTTCCTTTGCCGGATGAACCGAGACGGCGTCGTTCCCGTTGTTTACAATTTTACTTACTTGCTCAAGGCTTGTGCGGATGACTTTGCTCTTGTGAGTGGTAGGCAGATTCATTAGCAACTTGTGGTCAATGGGTTCTCGTCTAATTTGTTTGCCATGACTAGTCTGATGAATTTGTATGCGAAATGTAAGGTCGTTCATGACGCATGTAAGGTGTTTGATAGAATGCCCGAGAGAGATTTGGTGTGTTGGAATACCGTGATTGCGGGTTTTTCCCAGAATGGCTTGCCGGAGAGAGAGTTGGAGTTGGTTCTTATGATGCAGGAGGAAGGGCATAGTCCTGATTTGGTTACTGTTGTTTCTGTTTTGCCTGCTGCGGCGAATCTTGGAAATGTGAGGATTGGGAAATCGATTCATGGGTACGTTTTGAGACGTGGGCTGGAATCGTATGTGAATGTTGCTACTGCATTGTTGGGGATGTACGCGAAATGTAGGTTGATTGGGATGTCGCGCCGGGTTTTTGATAAGATGGATTCTGGAACAGTTGTGTCGTGGAATTCTATGATTGATGGTTACGCTCAATGTGGAAACTCTAAGGAAGCATTGGATTTGTTCAGAAAGATGCTGGGTGAAGGGCTGAAGCCCACCAATGTTACTGTTATGGCAGCTTTGAACGCATGTGCCGAGTTAGGCGATGTCAAGCGTGGTCAGTTTATTCACGAGCTAGTTGATCGGTACAGACTCGGTGCAGATGTTTCTGTTATGAACTCTTTGATCTCAATGTATTGCAAGTGCAAACGGGTTGATTTGGCTTCTCAATTATTTCATATACTGAAAGGGAAAACACTCGTCTCATGGAACGCTATGATCTTGGGCTATGCACAGAATAGTCGCTCCATTGAAGCTATTAATCTCTTCTGCAATATGCAAAAAGAAAATATAAGTCCCGATTCCTTCACGTTGGTGAGTGTCATCATTGCCGTTGCTGACTTATCAGTACTCCGTCGAGCAAAATGGGTCCATGGAGTATCTGTAAGAAGTTGTTATGACAAGGATGTTTTTGTGATGACTGCTCTTGTTGACATGTATGCAAAATGTGGTGCTGTTCATACAGCCAGACGGTTATTTAACTCAATGAACGAGAGACATGTCACAACGTGGAATGCCATGATAGATGGATATGGAACGCATGGTTTTGGAAGAGAAGCTGCAAAATTATTTGAAGAAATGTGCAAAGGTAATATAAATCCAAATGAAGTAACTTTTTTGTGCATTATCTCAGCTTGCAGCCACTCTGGCCTTGTAAATGAAGGTCAGCGTTATTTTGGCATGATGAAAGCGGAGTATGGCTTTGAGCCGTCAATGGAACATTACGGAGCAATGGTTAACTTAAGTGGCCGTGCTGGTCGACTAAACGAAGCATGGGACTTCATTCAGAAAATGCCGGTTGAGCCGTCAATAAACGTCTTTGATGCCATGTTAGGAGCTTGCAAGATTCATAAGAATGTGGATTTGGGAGAGAGCTGCTGACAAGTTGTTTGAATTAGAACCCGACGACGGTGGATATCATGTTTTGCTTGCTAATATATACGCGATATCATCCATGTGGGAGAAAGTAGCTAAAGTGAGGACTATGATGGAGAAAAAAGGAATTCAGAAACTCCAGGGCGTAGTTCAGTAGATTTGCAAAATGAGGTGCACACGTTCTACTCTGGAACCACGAGTCATCCCCAATCTGAGAAAATATACTCGTATCTTGATGATTTGATTGGTAGGATCAAAGCGGCAGGATATGTTCTGGATACGAGTTCAATTCATGATGTGGAAGATGATATTCAGGAGCAATTGCTCAACACTCACAGTGAGAAACTTGCGATTTCGTTTGGCCTTCTCAATACCAGTCCTGGGACTACAATTCACATTAGGAAGAATCTTCGTGTCTGTGGAGACTGCCATAATGCTACAAAATACATTTCCCTTGTGACCCAACGAGAGATAGTTGTGCTAGATATGCACTGGTTTCACCATTTCAAAAACGGAACCTGCTCGTGTGGTGATTATTGGTGATTGTAACTAATATCAACATAGTAGTATTCAAGTTGCTGTATTTTAGTTTAGTGCAAAGATTCTTGACTGAAGAACAACCAGTTACGTTTGCTGCTTTATTTTATCGCTAAAGAAATATGTTCTTACAAACATGTCTTTGAGCATGGAAGAAACGGCATCGACGACAGGTTGAACATCACATAGCCTCCAAACCCTTACTTGCAAACAAACACATAACATAAACACATCTCGTTGAGCAGTAGGAAACAAAATTCTGTCAATCAAAATACCACATTTCCACATGATAAGGAGAGTTCTGATGGAATTCCAGACTTTCAAAATAATTACTCCCTCCGTATCCGGAGAACTTATCCGATTCGTTTACTCAGAATTTTTTTGTAAATTACATTAAAATATGAAACATATATAAAAAAAATTGATGAAATTATTTTATGTAGAGAATATATGAAATAATAAAAAAATTATTTCATCAATTTTTTTATTTTCATATTTTAATACATTTTACAAAAAAAATCTTGGTAAACGAACCGAACAAGTTATCCGGAACGGAGGAAGTATCACTGCTATCAATTTGAACGAAATCGGAGCACCATTGTGCAGCTCCACCATTTAGCACTCAAAAACCAAGACAAAATTATAAACATCATAAATTTTCTGTTATGAACCATCAATTCTACGTAAATATAGATATGGACATAAGGCTTTTAAATTTTGAATATATGTAGGTACAATCCAGCAAAGATTTGCACGTCCGAGGTCCATTTTCCGTTTACTCTTCCGTACATTTGGTACTGAACTACAAAGGCGTAATGCAAATAGAAGCCCTCTACTCTAGGTAAGAGAGCTGCCCTACAAAATGATTCATAAATAAAACGATCCTATGAAAATTACATCTGAAATTGGCGGGCGTTTCAAGTCCCATGTCTCGTGCGCAAGCGGCTGGACTTCCTCAAGCTTTGAATGAATAATATAAGCCGTCATCTGTACTGCAAATATCAGCACAAACAATATTCCCTACTCCACGAACAAGCTATACATATGCTACCAGGTGTCTGTAGGCAAAAAGGGTCTGTTGCAATTTTCACTCAGCCAGATACCCACTCAAAGATTTGCTCTAACTTACATACAACCAGCTGGAGAAACTCATATACATCCCCACAAAATTGCGTGTACCCCTCTTAATGTGTAAAGAAAACCTGCGTACACGGTGCACTTCATAAAATCCTTACATTCATACCCCTGGGGTTGAATGTAATGTCCAAACCTTGTTAGTTTATCTGTGATCAAGCAATAGCTCAGAAAAGGTAGGCGTGTAACTATTTCCAGAACAAACTGTGGTCTGTAGTTGGGCAGTGAAGTCTAAGGTACCCCGTGAAGCACTTACATCCGTTGGACGACAATCAATAAATATCAATGATGAAGCCAACTGTCCTTGGTGACATGTGGATGCAGGTCTACCTGAAATGATTACCTCCACCTTGAGACAGAAGTTTGCATATCCTTCCTTTGTTTCTTCAAAATGGTAGACATGACGTTAACAGTCTCTGCGGATGATTGGCTCTCTCCAGTCAACCAACTCAAAGCCTCCGTAGCTGCATCCTTTTCCGCCTCTTTTTTACTACCACAGGGTCGGCCAGCAATATCTAGACCGTTGAATATAACAGTTGATCTGAATTTGTTGTTTTTCAGTTGGGTTGTTTTGTAGGAAGGCGGCTGATGTCCCGCTCTAGTAAGTAAAGTCTGGAGGTGAGTTTTCGCATTATCACCACCACCAACTTTTGAACCTTCTTGACTATTTTTTTTGGTTTTATTGGAAGATGTTTGAGCCAGCCGCCCAAACACAAATCTACCTTCGCATCGGTCTTCCGAGACCATTAATCTCACTGCTGTTAGAAGTTCATCATGACAATGAATGTCCAGCTTTGGATTTAAAAGCTGAGGTAAGAAAGAAATAGAAATGTATTAGGAGAAAGAGAGGGAAAATAAATGAAATAAAGGAAACATCAATAAAATGAAACTGTTATTCCTATTAAGCCCGCTGGTTAAATTAATTGCCCACCCCTTAAAAGACTGATTGTCGAAAAAATGCTATATTAATTAAGTCTCTCCTCTAAATCAGTCCGATTACATTTGTATTAACACAACGGTGTGCATCTCATATAAAATATTTTAAAATAAATCCATCTCTAATAAATCACGGATCAGGGACTTTGAAGAGAGTAGGAAGACCAAGGAAGAATAATGAGACAAACGTGAAAACTAACCTGGGACAGAGAGAATGAAAATTCTGAGACAACAAAAACAATAAAGTTAAAAGAAATAATAAAAAATATATGTTTCACATATCTAAGTCTAAAAGTCTAAATATGAGGTTTTGCTTTCTATTTTATTAACATGGAGGTTTTCGTGAATTAAATTGGAACGAGTTTTTTTTTCCTCAATTAGAGAAATTAGCCAACATGACCGCTGCATACATGTGAACTAAAAATGCAGACCTCAGAAATAAAAATACATACCTTCTTCTGGATAAGTTCGTCCAGCTCTCTCTTTATAGTAAGATATGTAGATGCCAACTCGGGGTTCATGAAAAACTCTAGATATCCATCCAGCATTTTCATGTGGCCATCCTATAAAATAATTAAATCTGGAGTTACTGTAAGTTTGACTAGATAGCAAGGACAAACAGAATCACGAATCTAACAACAGGGTTATTAATCTCGGGTAGCGGAGTGGCCGCACACATTTATTAATCAATACAACATATATAAGTACATAACAGGGTTACTTTGTGGACTAAAAATAGGGTTAAGCTAGGCCAAAAGAGATTTTTCAAATTAATATACATATAGTGTACAAAAGTTTATGGACTGGATGTAAAGTTCAGTGAAGGTGAAAAGGACTTCCATGTTTATACATCTATGCAATACACGTTTGTGGACCGAAAATAGGTTCAAGTGAGGGAGAAAATAACTTTTTATTCAGAATTTTCACATAGCCACTATTCTCTAGTTCTACCTGCTTCAGCTGCTTCATTGGAACTTGACACTACAGGGTTTTACATAGTGGCTTGGGGCTGGTCTGCTACGCTATGGCACTATAGCTCAGTAATTAATAACATTGTTAAACAACACTGTATTAGGGTCCAGAAGGAAGCATAAACTCACTAGTCCGCCTCTGGAAATGTTTCCTCCAAATAAGAGAACCACATAATCTGATATGCCAGTAGAATCACGAAGGAATACTGAATTCACTGTTACTTTTTCATTGAAAACAATCCATGGGAATGAAATCTTGGCTTCCTGAGCATTCACAGAATTCTGACCAAGCAATGAACAGAACGTCAGTCCTTGTAATAAAAACAACTAAAATACAAACTATTAAGCTCGTCGAAATTATCTGAAAAGAACGGAAGAATTCTCACTGAATGCAGAAGAACTGTTCCATCCTCCATTGTTTTTAATGATATTGACTTCTCCTTGTTCTGTAAATAAACGATTAGTTAGACCCTAATACTCCATAACAACTCAGTGCTGAAACACAAGTGTTGTTAGTCAACAATTGACTACTAGTATGATACAAGTATCCTGTTCATAGCATAAAACAAGAATCATAAATATATTAATGGTAATGGAAGACAATTGTTGATTCCACTTGAACACCCAATATCACAAACCAAGCATATCACCAAATTTTAATCCAATAGAAGGAGAATCAACCCAATCAAAGCAGCTTCAATGTGATTTTAAAATAGATTACAAAAAAGGAGGGAACTTACAACCAAAAATTATTCAACTCACCACAACAGAGCATACTCCAGGGAACAGACCAGCGCATATAACTGCGCGAACAAGATGTTCATCATGACTCCATTTATTGCAAATGTCAATATCTTCAACTAGACCAATGTCTTTGAGCAGGTAAAAGAACTGCTTCTTGAGGGAGTCCATAGCTTTTAGAGTTTGCGCAGAAAGAAAATTTCTCCAGCAATATTCATAACCAGATTGCTTCTTTTCTGCATCTTTCCATCCATCATAAGCCCGGACTACAGAAAGATGATCACTGTAAGCACGAGCAGAAAACTGAGCCTTTGCAGACTCTGCAAGCTGTAAAAAAATAAAAAAAATATATAAAAAGAATGCTCAAGGTAAGTTCTTCAACATTTTCTAAAAAAATTTCATCAGATAAGAGCATCTGTAAAGGCAATATACAACAAAAGTGCACAAAGGACACAAACCTGAAGAAACACAGTTTAACGCTAATAAATCAAGAAAATTCTGAAACATTACTACGTCCCCCAAAGAATGAGAATGACAAAACATCGTGACCAGACGGCAGAAGCAACAGAAAAAAAGTCACAGACTACTAGTATGATAGAACCACAAAGAAGTACAAATGCCGCAACGTAATTCACTGAGTTTAAGCCAACTGTGATACATCACTGTCTTGTCATAACAGTTGTTGAGTTATAAATCTTGTGCCTAATCTTGAAGATGTTCACATTTGTATGAGAGACAACTTTTGGGCCAAAGGATGGGTACATTCTTAATTGCAGACACCCATGCAAATAATTCTTTGGGGAAGGGGGAGAAGAAAGACAGCAAATCCCGCCAGCAAAACTGTCAATTCTCCACTAAAACAAGCAATAAAAGTATTAAGTTTCTGGCACTTTCATTACAGGTGTAAAATCAAGCATGATGATTAAGATCAAACAGTGGATCTTTTCTTACCAATAGATCGATGAATCATACTACGTAATTAGTATTTAGTATGTTATGCTGCAGTCTAACGCAGAAAGATCCAGAAGCCAACAATCTCGAAACTTGATCTCAAAACTGATGAAGTACACATAGCATTGAGACAAATATGCAAACCAAGAACAGTTGGCTATAATAATCAATCGTCGAACTGTAGCGAACTCCAGATTTGAAATTCATGCATAATACTTAATCCAGAGAACTGCCCGGCTAGCAGGTCAGTGGCCATTACTTAAAAGAGGACCTTAAGAAGCATAAAATGTGAATAGGCAGTATGTGTGTAGTAATAGAAGTCTACCATTAACTGTACTTGACTATCATGAGACAGTAAATGAGCAAAAAGGAAAAACGTAATAAATTGCAGTCTACTTACATCTTTCTTGTCAAATGGCATTAAGAATGGATCTCTGACACTTATTAGCCCAGAAACAATGGTCATTATCGGATCTAAGCAGTTGAAGATAGCCCCGAATATAAGCATCTTCCCAAGCTTCGGTTCAACTGGAAGCATTGACAAGTTGCGTCCTGCAAAAATAAACAAAAAAGTAAATAATAAGAAAACCAGCATATCATCATTATATTCTCCAATTACCAGTATAGAACTTTCCCAAGATAACAAGAACAGTTAAACACTGAATTAGAAGTTTAGAGTTCCAGATCCACCTAAAACTGTAAGATTTTCATCTGCATCCAAAGCCCCAATCATCTTCAAGTATGCAATAGCATTTTGAACCTGAGGAACAGGAAAAAGGCCAAAACTGGAAAGTGAATTATATACAATAATGAACAGGTATACTAAATGCAGGGTCTCATTTAGGTTACCGATAGAGGATCTGGTGATTGTAGAGCCCTCGACAAGAAGTCTGAAATGCTCCCGAGTTGTAAACTTTTGATTTGTAAACATAGAGACTGCAAAGGAGTTCTCAAAAGTTCTGGCAATTGATAATCTGCGAATGCATCATGCACACTTCGAGGGTAAAGATGAAAACACTCGCCTGATTGAACACGCCCCGCTCTGCCCTTCCTCTGAAAAACAACAGTCAAATTAGTAGCACTTTTGGATAGATATTGCCCACATTGACACTGGAACACTTATACAAACAATACTCATAGATGGACGGACTGCTTGTTGTAAAACAATTTATAGAACTTACTTGGCGAGCAGAAGCCTTCGAGATCCAGGAAGGAAGCAAACACGGAGTGTTATTCAGTGCATCATAAGATGTCTCTTTTGCTTTACCACAATCAACCACGAAGACTACATCATTTATGGTTATGCTCGTTTCAGCCATGTTTGTTGCCAGGACAATCTTCCTGATTCCATCTTGAGGTTTATTAAAAATCAACTTCTGTTATCCAGACAAAAAGGTATATAGAAAATAAGATAAAGTTTTTATGGAGCACATAGAAAACTAAAACACAGACGCACACGCACACACACGCACAGTGAACTGGATAAACTAATAGGCCATCTTTTAGTCACTGCTATGTGTAAAGTTCATTTTCTCTAGCCAAACAATCATATCGTCAATCTCAAATGTCCAAAAGTAAATCATCCACAAGGGAGGATAGGTGACTTTTACTTAAAAATCACATTGTAAATATGGTATTTAACTGAAAATTGAGTACAGCTGTTAGAAATTAGAATTCTTAGCCACACACACACGCGCACGCACACACATGTAATATTTCTGTCTCAATCTCTCTTCTTCAACTTCAGATTCTCTGAATCTCTCTTAGTCGATTTCCAACTCTGAATTCTTACTAATACTGAATGCTAAACTTCGACTTCTCTGTTCTCTTAATCTCTCTTTTTCGACCAAAAGAAGAAGAAAAGGGAAAATCACAAAGTTCACAAAGGTACAGTAACAATGCAGTCCTACAATATATTAGATGAACATGACTATATATTATTTTTACATACTTGTGTTGCTATCCTACAAAATAGCATCCGCTATTGAGTTGCTATCACGACATAGTATAGTCATGCCCTACCGCTAAATATTGACTACTATGAGAGGTACTTTAGATATTTAGAACTGGATGGAAAGACGGAAAGATTCCTACTCTAAATCATTTGACATTCTTGAGTCATATATGTTATAAATGATTTCATCTACATTCCTACAAATTCACTAAGTGCAGTGCTACTTCAAAATAATCCACCAAGTACTAATACGATTACTTTTACTCCAATCACAAAAATAGTGCAACATAATGCTTCCGATATAACTTAGAACAAAGACTAAAACTCTACATCTGAAAAGAAAATTGGAGAGAATTAGAAGACATCCGAATGACCTGGTCAGCA
>JAYMSH010000633.1:0-10339 GCA_036897905.1 Aragoa cleefii | reverse complement strand
CTCAGTTTTTGAGCGACTCAAGCGTAGGCCATTAGGCTCTAACATTTGTCTCCACAACTCCAACTTATAATTAACTTCATCCTTCATCTCTCCCACTAGAACAATGTCATATGTGAACAACATACACCATGGGACCTTATCTTGTATATCATGTGTGATTACGTCCATTATGACTGCGAAAAGGAACGGGTTTAGAGCTGAGCCTTGGTGCAACCCTATCTCCACCGAAAAATACTCCATATCTCCCACTAGCGTCAGCACTAGTCTTCACAACCTCGTACATATCCCTTATAGCCTCGATATACATCCTCGGGACCTCCTTCACTTCTAGACATTCCCAAATAACATCTCTCGGTAAACTATCATAAGTTTTTTCTATGTTAGTTAGGTACTTTATAATTACAGTGATATAAATATTGGTATGACATGATTTAACGTTTAGACGGGTGTTAAATTTCACATTTAGAACATACAGTTTCACTTTAAATGTGTAAATATTTTACAATTATAATCAATGCTATGTTATAATTGTAAGTTTACCAGTTGAAATATTTGATTTTGAGGGTCGTAAGCATATTCCTTGTCGAGTTATTGAATTGGTTATATTTTATGAAATATTTTAAAACCTTTGCCCAGTTAACATGAAACTTTGTACATTTAAAATGAAGCGTTATGATTTTCTCACGCAATTTTTACTCCTTACATACTTCCTTTATTTTGTTGTGCCCACTAATTTACATATGTTATAGCGCCCTTTTTAAAATAGTTGAATTAATTAAAATGCAAAACATATTAAAGAGTACTAAAGCCTTAACTCTAAAAGAGGAGAAACTAAAACTTTGAAATATAATTCTCGTTGAACGACTAGAGCGTTGAAATATTTAACTAAAAACTAAGTGCAGCGAAAATAAGTGTTAGGAAAGTTATGTTTGTTGAGCAAATTTGTATCAGGATTATCTATTAATAGGTGAAATAATTAAATAAATAAAGTATGTGTATGGATGTTTCAATGTGTGCATTTGTTACTACCTGCTTAAATAGTCAACTAAATAATCAAATGAACGTCTTCATGAAAATCGTCAAGCTTAATATGCATGTCAGTTGTATACGGTAGGATTAAGTTTATGGTTTGTAAGGAACTTTTATGTTTGGTAAAAAAGAAGTATGCACCTTATTCTCTTTCAGACGTGGCGTATGGAAGAGAGTTATTATTCTTAAAGGAGATGAGAATTTACAAGACTTGTATGTGTGTTTCTGAGCAGGTCTTCTGAGCACTTCTTATGCTCGACTTGACCTCTTTTTTCATTTATATTTTAATAATATTTTCCTTTACAAAAAATAATAATAATAATAATAATGATTCCTTGAAGCTGTTATGAAATTCTTATAAACATTATTAATGATGATTAGACACGAGTGATCTTAACTAAGTTATCACAACATGAACTTCTCGGAGGTTTCATATACAGCTTTGCTGGCCCAACGGTGCTCGCCAATTTGTGCGTTCATATTTTGTGTCAAGTAGGTTGTTATGGTTCCTCAGGGCCTAGAACATTTGTTATTATAATTGGACTAACTCCTTCCTTAAATTTTAGAAATTAAGACTCTCATGTTGATTTGGGTTTGAAACTGTTAGATTGATCTAGAACTCAAGTTTGCTTTGCAGACTGGATCACCATTTATAACCAATAGTATTCATGGAGAAAGAGGTAGTCGATAAAAGGTTGATGGAAAAGACCTATACTCTATGTTATGAGAGGTTGACGACAAAAACATATACTCTATATTATGAGTCTACTATGAAGGATCTAAACAAAAACTTTAGCAGCTTGTCGTGGGAACTGATTAAATCCATGGATAGCTATAAAATTGAGCAAATATAATTATGCAGCTAATAGAGTGAAGCCACATCTAGGATGGTGGAAAGTTGGTGTTGGCTGATGAAATACTCACTTAACCCATTGATTGAAATAAATTGATCAATTCTTCCAAACTCTAAATAGTAGGTTCATCATCATCTTAGTGTTTGGGCCTCCCGAGGAGTCTTTTGGGCCCAATTTGCTACATGTAAATCTGAATTATTGTGTTTAAATTGATTACGGAAACATAATGGAAGTATGTTGATGAGTCTGGTATGTGTACCTCCTCATCCTCGTCTTTTAGACTTGATTTATAGCTTGTTTTCATTGCATTTATTTTTTTTTTGATAGTTTAGTACTTGGTTTGTCTTGTTTGTGTTTTGTAGGTGTTGTGTGCGTTTTTCACACTTTTGTGACATTTTTGGATATAAATTGAGGATGTTCATATTTCGTAAGTCAAATGAGTAAATGATGATGAGTTGTCAATATTTCGTGTTGATTTAGAAGTGATAAAGAAGTGTTAAATTGGGCCATGCATTCTTAAGAAGTTGAAAGGAGATGAAGGAATGATCTTGTATAAGCTCTTAGTAGTTCGACCATAACTCTCTCATACGATATGGTATGGACTTGATTTTGCTACCATTGAAAATCTAACTCAAAGGGCTACGACTTTGATGTTTTGTTTCTCAGATTTCATCGTTATCAAGGTCAAAATTGCGTTTGAAGCTGAATTTACGGATAGTGTAGGGGCACCTTATAAAAAGAGTGACGGGGCACTCTACCGAAAAAGGCTGCTGCATAGTTTTTTGCAAAATGCCCCCGGCACTTAAAATAACATGTCGGGGCACTTCACCTGGATGGCCCAGAACTCGTTGTTGGCATATTTTGAGGGTTTTTAACGTATAAAAGGTTTAAAGGGTCTCCAGACACATAATATTTGTTGCATTCATCCGATAACACACCCTAGCCACCGAATTCCATCACCATCCACCTTTTTCCTCCATCAAAATGATAGAATATCAAGATTGAGAAGAGAAGAAGAAGCCATTCGCCACCAAATAGTGAAAATCCTTCGATCAAAGGAGGAGGACCAATCCCTAAGGATTGTATTGTTTGAATCTCTTATCTAATTTGATTGCCTGAACTATGTATTCTCTTGGATTACTGTTTTTACTTGTTGAATTTATATCTATGACTTTGCATAACTAATTCCTTCTATGGGAGTATAGCTTTGTTGCTCGTACTATATGATTGGGAGACTTGATTATTAATTACGAACTTAGCAATTTCTTGTTTCAATTCCTTGAATGCTCGTATAGCTTTGTTGCTCGTATAACTTTGGTGTACGCACTCTATGAAGTTTCTTGAATAGCTTTGTTTCTCGTATAGCTTTGTTACTCCCTCATACGGAATTTCTTGTATAGCTTTGTTTCTCATATTCTATTCTTATTCCAATTTCTTGAATGCTTGTTGTTTTGCCTAATTTCCACCATAACGTAGAGTATTTAGATATTGTGATCAATAGGATTTCTGAATAGCTCAAGCAACAAGAGTTTTATTATGAATGTGTGACACATTTGGTTTAGAATCTTAGGATCTTTCCAACCGCGTTGATTGTCTACGTAATTTATTGAGTGACGATTAATCTCAAAGACTGGATTTAAAAGGTTGACCAATTATTTTTACCAACATTCATGGATAAATCAATCCTAAACTTCTGTAGCATCTCCCGTGAATTAGTATTGTGTGTCAACAAGCTAACCCATCTTATCTTCCTCATCTCATCTTTGTTACTTTGTATGCATTTTACAATTAAGTCTCCAATAGAATATAATCAACAAATCTCACAATCTGAGTTTACAATTCTTTTTTAGTTTAGAGTAATTAGTAGACACCGAAATAAGTTAAACACTCGTACACTTGCGAGTAATTTAACTTTGAAAGCACCACACGTTGGTAGACATTATATGTTCCATATATTATTCTTCATTGGTTATTACCAATTACCTTTTTGGAGTTCTTCTATCCAAGAAAACCAGTAAGAGTTGAATAAGACAATGAATGAATTTTGAGCATGCAAGACAAGGAAAAAAGTAGAAAAAATATCCCCTTTATTCTCTAAGTGGCCGCCCACTAGCACTATAAAATTTAGTGCCTCGCTTTTGATTTTACTTGCTCATAATTCATATATATCTTTTTGTATTCTATACTCTATACTCTGGAGAGAAAAAGGAAAAAAAAAAGTAATAAAAACAAAAAAGGTGTCGCCCCCTATACACCCAAAACCCACCGACCCCTACTCCTTTCCCAAGGGAGATTGTTCTTGTAGTCCATTCAAAGTTTAACGTGCCCACACACCAGTCTGTTTGGAAAGGGCCAGCTAGAGAAAAACGAAATGTTGATTTTTAAACAAGGAAATTAGGAGAGTTAGCAATTCCACGAGTAGCGAGCAATACTCCACCAAAGGAACAGACGCACGCAACAGGATAACAACACTAAAATTTAGGTTAATAGGACTTGTAATCTTACGCTTCTGCAATTATTATCATATTGTGATGTTACTTTGATTTCTTAAAGAAGAATGAGGTTAAGGTTCTAAGGAAGAAATCAAAGGGGATAAATTACAGGGCATGGTACAAACTCAAATCACTTACTATCTAGTTTTGGAAGTAACAAAACTAGTTTTTTAAAACTTTCGAGTGCATAACTCTCTTGACGAACACTCTATGTAATTCTAGGTATGCAAACTGTATGCAACGAAAACAATAGTGATGAGATCGAAACGAGAAGAGAGAGAGGAGATTTAAGCTTGTCGGTGTCTTCAGATGAAATTGGATAGGGTCTTTATGTATCACCAGAGAGAAACAAGAAAAGGAAAAAACACATCAAAGATCACATATCAAACACGATTAATTCATTTTTGCACTTGAAGATTTTTCTTTACTAAAACTGTCATAAATCCATAATTATATTTTAATTTGGAATAAGGAAAATTTTGAAAAAAATTATTTTTAGAATTTGTTTAAAACTCCAATTAAAAGTGGACCAAAAAGTTATTACGACACGCTAGTTCATTTCTCAAATGACTTGGATCTCTAGATCTTGCAACTACTAATAACCTAGAAAAAGTTCGATGTCACTTGTCACAACCAATGTGAGACACTTTCACTTACCCTTATCAACCTTACAACTTTAAACCTATTTTCCAATTAAACAAAGTTTTAATTTGTCCCCATATTGTATATCATCACGAAGCTTGTGGAACTCACTACGCGACATAATGACAGATCTAGTGGTCAAACACACACAATACATCTCTCAATGTTGTCCACTTCACTTAAATAACTTCAAAATTTATGGATTTGTTTGAAATGGTTGCCCATTCAACAAATTATCAAACATGTTCCCAAATGAATGAAATGACTAGAAAAAAAATGTTCATGCAGTGCAACAAATGCATTCGAGAGTTCTACGTGAATTCGCAACATTGGGATATGTGGTTGTTCGCCTTGACCTTCCCTAGTGAAATATCATTGGATACTACCAATCAGTGGACGAGATTCCTTAAACTATTTGGCGTTGCATGAATCAATAACTTCCTTGGCATCAACATCCCTCCAAAGGTAACAAAACTGCAAACATTGAACAAGAATCATCATAACATTCAAACACATCGTAACAGGTCTTCCACTCATGCATATCACAAAATCAGTTTAGTTAATTTACTTCAGTTCAACTCATAATAGGCGAAGAGAACAAGAGCTTCAACTTAAAAAAAAAACATTGAGTTTAGTTTATAGCAGTTCAAATAAATTAAGTTCTGTTTCAATTAGTTCAGTTCAGTTTAGTCTTAATTAGTTCAGTTCAGTTCTAACTAGTATAAAATTGGGTCATTTTCATAAACTATCTCTCCAAGTTTGCATTATTATAGATATGTCCAACTTTTGGAAATAATTATATTCAGACCCAAAACGCGTTGAACGGATGTAAAAAGAGAATTTTACCCCTCAAAAGATTGAAATTTGCAAAGAATAAAATAAAATAAATGTTATACAAATTAAAAAGTTCAAATGACATTTATAAATTTTGTTTCATTACATAAATGCCTCAAAGTTACGTAATTCTCAAAATCGCCTCAATTTCATTTTCAAATAAACGCCATAATATTTTGAATTAAAAATATTACCCCATCACCACCACCATCTTCGGCCAAGGTGCCACCGTTACAACCACCTCCGACTACCCACCACAAATTTACAATGGTGTTGCTGTATCAGAAGTTACTAAAAGCACTTTAAACAAAAATGGCTGTAAGGCCTTCCGAAATATTTTGTGGTGGAATAGCATGGTGGCAGCGGAAGTCTTGAATAGTTGTTGGGCGTGCCGACCTATTCTCCAGCGGAAGGTGCACTTTCATGATTGTCTATTTTATTTTGAGAAGAGAAAAGAAACGTGAGGGTGGGGTAACTTATTTAGATTTTGAAATAAATATACATAAACCATAACATGATGAAGTTACGTGCACATAAGCAATCCAGGTAGCATTCAATGTGTTAAGAACATATGACGTTTTTTAGGCTTACATCTTTATGGAAAGTATTGTGATCCTCAGTTTTCAGCAATCAAAGTTTTTTCCAAAAATAAATTATCGTAAGTCAGCATTCAAGGGCTTCAGTAGCACTTAGTTAACTTTGTCGATTGCTAGCGAACTTAAATACATAGAAAAAAACATATAGTAAATGACACGTAAAAGTTTCGTTCAAATAATATATTTTCAAAATTTATAAATATCGCCGTAGTTGTGTTCTCAATTTTAGACAAAATGTAGCGGGGTCTCACAAAAAAAATTAAAAGGAAACGATAAAATGAAAAACTTAGAGGTGAGTTAGGGTTAACATTAAAAACTTTGACTTGTGTGCGTACTGATAATCCAGCTTTAATCAACGTTTAAATATTGGACGAACTTGTAATAGCTGAAAAGCAGGTCCCGATATGAAAAGATGGTCTAAACAAGGGGTGAGTTTCGTATTTTTTCCGATTAAATATCTACTAATTTAGTTCAGTTCAGCTTCATTCAGTTCAAAAAAAATTTGAGAAAAACTCATGGTAATCATTCGAGCAGATGAAATAAGTAATATTTCAATTTAGTTCAGCTCCTATCAAGCGAAGAAAATCGGACATCGGACTCTCTTTAGTTCAAGTTGAAAAATGTTTAGTTCAGTTGAATTGGGTTCAATTCTAATAAATTTGGGCCATTTCATTTTTTCAACTCTTCAAAATTCAGTTTAGATTCGCTCAATTCAGTTTAACTCCTATCAGACTAAGTGAATAGAGCTGAAAGAACGGATTTTAAAAAATTGGGACGTTATAAAAATGTACAACACTTCAGAGAGACCGGAAGACGGAATGACTGACCAAAAATATAATAACACTGAATTTTAGAGAAAAATTACGAAAAGGTCTTTTTGGGAATTTAACAGTGCTTTGACTTTTAAATATGAGTGATTTAAGCATAAATATTAATGATTTAAAGCTAAACATCAGTGTTTTTATGGCGTGTAAACAACAGTGATTTAAGGCTAAACATCAGTGTTTTAAGGCTAAATATCAGTGGTATAACTTGAAATTTTGGACTTAAGAAACAAGTTCTTGAAATATTGAAATCGGTGACTTACATATAAATATCAGTGTTTTACGTCTAAATATCAGTGACTTAAGTGTAAATATTGGTGATTTTTACATTTTTTTTCTTTTTTGAGTTTTTATAATTTAAACATCATTCTTTTAACCATAAACATCAATGATTTAAGTCTAATCATCACTTTAATTTTTTTGTACTTTTTAAACGTAAATTTCTATGATTTAAAATTTAAACTTTTAAAACTAGGAAAAAACTAATGTGAGACGGTATCACCGTCTCATCCTTCCAAATTAGGAAATAGGTCCAAGACACTCATAACTCGCGGATCTTTGACCTTAATGACCCGCGATATTTTAACCGGGTTGGTTCAAGTCCTGACACATGTGTTTTGAAGTCATTTTATACTAAACTTCGCATACTGCATCAACACTTTAAGGTTTAGCTTGGTGGATAAGGTGTTGGTCGGGTCAAGTCCTATTTTTACTTGTTCTTCTTTTACTTTTTTTTATGTTTTTTTTTTACCCTTCATTTGAAATGCTTATGTATTGATGATTAAACATTTCCCAGGTGTACCGTTCAACCCCTTACTCGTCCCTTTTTCCCCCTACCCTTCATTCAAAATGCTTATGTATTGATGGTTCTTTCACATTTAAAGTCAAAGCTTGCATCGTTAACCTAAAAACCTTGCTTGTCCCATTTTTACTTTTTCTTCTTTTATTTTTATTTTTTCCTAAACATCATTTGAAATGCTTATGTGTAGATGGTTAAACCTTTCCCAGGTCTAGTGTTCAACCCCTTGCTCGTCCCTTTTCCCCCTATCCTTCATTCGAAATGCTTATGCATTGATGGTTCTTTCGCATTTAAAATCAAAGCTTGCATCATTAACCTAAAATCTTAATAACAAAGGTTTGAAAAAAAAAACATAAGCTTCAAACTAAAAATGTCAAGATTTGAACAAAAAACCATAAGTTTCTAACTAGAAATTGCAAAGTTTGAAAAAACAAAAACCATAAGTTTTTAACTAAAAATGACAAAGTTTGAACAAAACTCCATAAGCTTCCAACTAAAAATGGTCATCTTAGACTTTCGAAATAAAATCTTACGACGCTAACGAAAAACCCTAAACACAAGGTTTGAAGAAAAACTCATAACCTTCCAACTAAAAATGACAACATTAAAATTTTGAAATGAAACATTACGACATTAACGTAAAACCTTGATAACAAGGGTTTAAAAAAAATTCATAAGCTTCCAACTAAAAATGACAAATTTTTCAATAAAAATCCATAAACTTAGCGTTTTTTTACTTAAGACTTTAGGTTAAATATATGAAACATTTTTGAGTATGTCGAACACCTTAGATTTCATGTTAAAATGTTAAGGTTTTAATTAAAAACACTTAGGGTTTAAATTAAAAAATAAATATTTTACTAAAACCAAAACAATGGTTTCAAATCATTATATTCCAAAACTTAAGAGCTAACTTGCAATTTTCCAACCTTTTGTCCCCAACTTCCATGTCCTTCTTTCACCAAAAAACCCTGTACAATCTCACGCCTGCAATTATGCTCTTCATTCTTCTCTCTCTCTTTGAAATTCTGAACTCATGCACACAAGCTTGCATTTTTCACTCAAACCTCTCTATCTTACGCACACAGGACACACAGGCTTGCATATTATTCTTTCTAAAATCCCACTTTCATTATCTGTTTCTGAACTGGGTCGTTATTCTCTCTATCTGTTTCTGAATTTGGTCGGGATCTTGACCCGTGAATTTTTCCAGCGGGTCTGATCTCTTAACCCGCGGATTAAGTCACCGTAGCGTGAGACGGTGAGACCGTCTCATAGGGGTCCTACTCTTAAAGCTAATGTTAGAGTTTACAACTGTAAACTGTGATTGTTGGTTTTCATGTTGCCACACACCAGACCAACACCAGTTATTTTTCCTTTATTCACAAATCTATTTGTCTATTTTTAGTAAACAGGTACTTTGATGGATTAGAGCACGTGAGTTAAAAAGGAGTAGGCTGCAAGAATCATGTTGAATAAGTCACACACTCCACAAACTTGAATTGGTCAAGTAACAACGCCTACCTTCCATTACCTACAATAGAGAAAGTGGTTTGACGAAGCTTGGTCTCCAAGAACAAGCTTGGGCTGCAAGATTATCAAGCCTATAAATACAGCAGCCATGATTCAGCAGATGATACACCGACCTTGAGAGAAAAGAGAAGCAACACTTCTAACATTTGGTGTCTTCAAAAAATTCCTATTATAGCTTTGCTAGTTTAGTGTTGAGATTATTTCCAGAGTGCTATAACAAATCATTGGGCTTCTCCATTTATAACTCATTATAGTTTACGATTTCTTAGAAATTCTAGAATATGATCTTTTGTATAAGGAATCATTTGTAATTCTTTATTCCCAAATTGTGAATACTTTTGCCTTGAGTCACTCACAAGTTATTTATATAACTTGTGAAAATTTTATATCTTTGAATTCTTCATTTTCCGCTGCCATTAATCTGTATTTTGTTCAGTGTTGAAACTAGTGTTGTCCATCACAAGTTTCAACACCGACTGTTTCACAGTTTCTTTCATAAATCCATTTGCAAAGGGACCAAGTACACTAACAAGTAGTATCAGAGCCAACACTTGATACACTAAATGTTTGGATCTTGTTATATTTGCAATCGATATAGAAGAAATCCTACTATTTTGAAACTTCCTATTCTTGATGACGCAATTTAAAGTTTTTTGAAGATCCGAATGCGTGCGTACATCAAATCAACTGATGCTCATACATTGAGATCTCTTGTACATGAAAAGTCCTGGCCAGA
>JAYMSH010000632.1:0-10341 GCA_036897905.1 Aragoa cleefii | reverse complement strand
GGATTCTAGACCATCACCATGGGTCATTTCCCGACCATCGCTCCGTTTTAACAGCATTCACGAACCTCAATCGTCTCTTTCGTCATTGTCTCTACTCAAAAGTCTATCTTCACCTTACTTAATTCTCAGCAATCACAGCAGAAAACCGAAAGCTTCAGCTCCAATTGCAGCTTCGTATAGTTCTCTCAGTGACGAATCTGAAAGAGCCAAACTCGCTCAGGTTTTTTCATTACTTTCTCTATCTGTTCATAAACAGACAATGCGATGTTTATTTTGATCTGAATTATGATATGCGAGAGTTTCTGCACGTTTTTGATATTGCGAAGTTGTGGAATTCGTAGGTTTTGACTTCTTATTTGAATCTAGGGTTTTGATTGTGTTTTTTGAGATAAGATAAGAATTACAGATTGGTGCAAATGCAATTGGCCTCTTTTGTTGTCTAAGTTTGATAATTATAATAGCATTTCTGCATTTCCGTTAGAAAATGCTGAATTTGTACACTTAAAGTGGCATGTAAGTTGGAATTGGAACTTCTGTCGTTTCAGCTTGTGAAATCATCATCGTTTAAGAGATTCGAGAACAGATTTGGATGAAATGCTTAATTGATGCCAGTTACTTTTTATGATTTTACTATATTCGTTAAGTAAGAAGTATAGTAATTTGATCATTCATGTGCTTCTTTACCTGCTGCCCTGTCAAATGCTGTTGAGTATTGAATTATTCTTCGGTTTACCTTCACATGTATTGTATCTTGAATTGTTAATTATAGTTCGGAAAGATTAGAGAAAACTCGAGAGGTATTTCAAGAGATTGGGAAGTTTGCTAATATGGAGTAGCATTTTCGCACAAGTTAGAATGCCAGCATTTCCTTTTGAAAATGGTGAATTTGTACTATAGTCCTCCTTTGCAACTTAATGTGCCATAGAAGTTTATATTGGAGGTTCTGTGGTAACAGAATGAATTTATCGCTTGTGAAGAATTTGGTGTCTCTTATTGTTTGCGGTTTTACTATTTTTTGTTGAAATAAGAAGGTATAGAGATTTGATCATTGATGTGCTGTGCTATACCTGCATGCCTTATCAAAGGCTATTGACCGTTGAGTGTTGAGTTGGTCTTTGATTTACCTTGACATGTGTGATATCTTGAATTGTTGATTTTAGGTTTCAAAAAGATTAGAGAAAACCTCGAGGTCTTTCAAGAGATTGGGAAGTTTTGCTTTTTGGGGACAGCTAGTTTGCACCCTTGTTGCTGCAGTAATTCTTTCGTTTTCTATTGTGGTAACTGGGAAGAGAACGTCACCTGTTACTTTCTACACACTGCTGGTGGCATTGCAGCTGCATTCCTTTCGGTGTTCTGGTCGTTTGGATATATCAGGTTGTCAGATAGACTACGTAAAACAGCCACTGACCCTTCAAAGGTACTCTAATTAACAATTTTGACCCCGATATACAAGTAGGATTACTTTTTGAGCTTATAGTTGGTGAAAGTTATAGTTTCTCTAGTGTGTTACTCCACAGTATCAATCTTCACGTGAAACCTTTGAGCTTCACAGGCTTGGATTTGTAAGTCATGAAATAAACTTTCTTGATGTGAACAATAATATAAATATTGAACCAGCTACTATAGTCCATAGGAGTTGAGTGTAGTGTTTTATACACATTTCTCTTAAACTGTGTTTCACTACTTGCTCTTGTTTTAACCACCACCCCTATTAGAGCGATTTTATTGAAGTACCAATAAGTAATCCACTGTTTCATTCAATTTACAAGATGAAGACACAGCATTCTATATTAACTAGTTAAATGTGTTATTAGGCACCTCCTCGAGTGGATGTTGTAAGAAGCCTAAAGAATGGCATAGGTGTAAACGTTTTGGGCATGGGTGCTGCTATACTTGGTATGCAGGCGACTGTAGGTTTGTTGGTGGCCAAGGCTCTTACCACTTCATCTACTCCTTATTACCAGGGTATCCCCCCTGGAAGCACTCCAGTCCTTGCCTTGGACGTGTTCTTGGTGCAGGTATCATAAATGAAACAATCAGCTTACTTATTTTTTGCACAGCATATTGAAATAAAAATGGAAAATTTTCTCAAAAAGAAATGAAATAGAAAAACAGACCCCTTCACTTTATCTATTGTCATCACTGCAATGTGCTCAATTGATGTCTCGTGAATTTTGGTTCTTTACCGTATCGAGTCTTCTTCTATTGTGCTTTTGGAAGGGATTGGCTGAGTTTACTCTTAATAATACCACGAGGTGACTTTTCTTTTGCAGGCATCTGCAAACACCATACTTTCACATTTCTTGGGGCTAATAAGCTCCTTGGAGCTATTGCGCTCTGTCACACAGCCGGAAAGCGTTCCAATTCTGAAGGCAGCTTGAGCTGTAGTAGCTAAAGTGCTTGAAAAACAGTTGACGAAAAAGTTCACTATGGATATCACTGCAAGGAGAGTCAAATTTATGTGGTATCCGAGTCTTGTATTTTATCCTGATGTAGGCATGTAGCAAGTGCTTTAGATGCAGTTCGAGATGATATGACTTGTGCTCTATCAGACAGTTTCCCCTCAGTGAGCATTTTAAAATATACTATGGAGCTGACAATCTATTGTATTATGCGGGTTAAGTTTATCCATTCATGTTATTTTTGGGTAATCCTTGGGGGATTGAACTAGCAGGAAATCGTTAATTACCAAAAGAAATGAGAACCAAGAGGCAAGAGTTGAACTCATATGGTGAAACGATACCAAAATCAAGTGGAAAAATAACTAAAACGTTTATATTAAAAAGTATCTCAAAAGCCTAATCTGTGACTGAATTTAAGAGCATCATCAGTTGATAAAATCAAAGAGAGTACTGTTATACACATCAAACTATTAACCATCAAGTCAATCAGACAACAGTAGCATAGGAAAGAATAGTAACTTTTCCCGTCTCAAAGTTCAAATCAGCACGTAGCAGCGAACTGAGTAGTGTTGCGTGAGGCACAGAGATCCTGCAAATGAATTGAGCATTTTTCACATGATGAAGGACGATACCTTTAGGCAAAGTACCACAAATTCATTCTCAGTGCATTTCTCGTGAATACAGGCAGGTGTCAACTACAAACAAAACCTTTTTAATGAAAGCCTTGGCTAAGTGTCGGGATCTTGACAATCAGTGTATGTCAATCTCCTCTAAGCCTGATCATTATCTGAATCCCCATCTTCGTCTGAAGATTGTTCGTTCTTATGCTCTTCTCCTCCTGACTCGAATTTGGCCGCCTTCTCTTTCTTCTTCTGCCTTTTCTTCTGGCGTTTCAAACGCTTCTTTGCCGTACGCTCTTCCGCAACTTTTACTCTTTCTTCCCTTCTCTGGTTATATTCAGTCAATTCTCTCCTTTTCTGGAAGTCAGCATCCATCCTAGAAAGCCGATCTTGCTCTTTTCGTCTCATTTGGCGATACTGTAACCATTAACACAGCAAATAAAATTTTAACAGCCAAAAGATTGAAGCAAGCAACCAAAACATATTAACCAGCTACTGGACTCAAAAGCTCGGACTATTTGAAACAGCCATGATGCAGTACCATAGTGCAAATTAAACTACCCCAACACTGGATTAAAAGAGCTAAGCAGTGGTGTTATAGTTGTAAAATTTCTTATGCACATGTCGTTTGTAACTTTTCCATGCTAGAGCTTAACACTTGAAATGACTGTTTCTCATTATCTGTTTTCTCCTCCCTAATAGACAAGACATGAATTTACCACAGAAGTATAGGGATTCCATAATTATACAGAAGGTGAGCCCGCTGTCAAATGGAACTATGGAACATTCTTCATGAAAGCAGGACCAGTCAGACCGATCAACACACAATAGCTCAAAGGATAAAGAGCAGGATTAACCCCCAACAAAAATTTAGAATCAAACAAAGACAACTCTTCTTTTATTTGTCGAACTAGAGATAGCAAAAAATTATTTTCAACTCTGGAGATACAATCAAATTACTCATCCGATAAACAAACCAAATCCCACCACTACAATCAGTCTTTCCGCATGACTCGCTACAAATAAACTATTCATACTAACTCAACAATAGACAAGGGATGTTAGGATACATTGGACTATCCAAAATCCTTAAACAAACATGGGATGTTAAGAGCTAACTATGTAACAAAACAGGGCAAATCAAAAAATAAACATGAGAGGATAGTAGCAGAATGCAATTCCCACATTGCAGAATGGGAAAACGATATACACACAGTTTAATATAGCAAACCACATGGAACAAATAGACCAACCCCAATCTTATGACCAAATATTTTGAAATTTTACTACCTAAAATTCCGAAATGTTTCTGTTTTTAAAATCCGCCTAACTGAAATCAATCGGCATTCTAACTTAATATCTTGTTTGAGAAACACTATGAAACCTTTCCTTATAATCTCGAAAGTTCCAATTTTCCAGTAGCCTGAGCATTACATAGAATACGAAACTCTAATGCATATAACAAGTTCAAGCAACCAGGCAAGATAAAATAGAAGTCTTTAACCAGTTCTAATCAAACGAATAGAGCGATTCCTGAAGGAGCAGTAACATTAATTTAGGCAAATGAGATCCAATTATGTACCTGATGGAAGTCACCAGAGCCAGAACCAGCAGAACTACCGGAGGTGTTGCTCACGCGCACAGGCACACAGTCAATAATACGACGAAGCTTCACCTCGAGGTCCTCGTCCTCGATGTTGACGACAGGAGGCTGGTACTCTACTATGGCGGAAGAAGATGGAGCTGAAGAAGGCGGTGGAGCCACAGCAACGGACGTTCTCTCCGGCACTTTAACGAGCTGTAGCTCTCCGGCAGCAACTGACGTCGGCCGTTCCGACGATGACGACATTTTTCTGTGTATTTTACGAGCACAGACCCTAGCTGAGGTTTTAGAGCGTTGATTTTAGGATGGGAATGTTAAAATTGAGGGAAATTTGGGTTAAAGGAGAAACTAGCGGTCCTTCTCATTTTTATACAGGAAGAAATGTGGGGCCTAAAGCGTAACATTTCTAAATCTAGGGTGCAGATTAGAAATATCCATATTTCAGAATGCTTTTCAATTTACACTCCGATTAAACCTTTGATTCTGAGAATTTAAAATTCTTTTCCAAGAAATCTCCCATTTCCAGTTCAGATTTGTTAACAGAGAAGAGAATTGTGGGTTTGGGCTGGGTGCTGCTACTCCAGATTTCAGGAGCTCAATCAAATTCGGTATGGAAAACACAGCTCGATTCAATTATTAAATGCTTTAATTTTATTGATTTTCACGTAGGAATATTGCATTTGGATTCACGTCAGTTGAAGTTTGGATTCTGCTGAACCTAAGCTCTGTAGTGCACTGAATTTTTAACTCAATAAAGTAGCAAAAGAAAGCCTTTTCAGCGATCTAGTTTTCAGTTTAACTTGGTTTTGGTTGCTTCTTAACGTGGAAACAAAAAAGAGAAAATCGCTCGGTGACTTCGAATGATAATGAGTATAATGTTCATATGACCTGTAACATAAGTACCTTCACAAGTTAAGGCTGTTGCATTTAGAGTATCGTTGCCGAAAATATGGATTATTTGCTAGAAAGTGTATAGTAGTGTACATGTAAAAATATGGGTAAAAAATACGGTGTGTGTTACAATAATGTATAGTAGTGTACATGTAAATGTTATTGTTGGAGGAAGTTAATATTGTAGAGGATTGGACTGAAAGACGATGATATGATACTAAGCTTTTACTCTTTGGAACCGAGTGAGAAATTCACTTATCTGATGATAATAGAATCAAGTGAATTCAGGAAGTAGCCACTTAAAAGAGACCGAGGGAGCATAAGGAATGGGTTCCCGATTGCAGATTCAAGGGGATGACTCGGTTCTATTACGGGTCACTCACTCCAACATCAAGAGTTTTTCTGCTGATGTCCGTTTCTCTCCACAGGTTGGTGCCATTTTTTGTTTTTCAAGTTTCTTCTGCATTGTCTTTGAATACCTATCATTATGTGGAAACTTCAGTAAGCAATTGTAAGTGATAGTGTGAAACTGGCACTTTGAAATCGTGCTCTTTTTTCGTTGATGAAACTAGACTTTTAGATATCAAACTTAATGGACGAGATATGGACTTAAACTAAGGATCAAATGGCTGCATTATCACATGTAGTAGGAGGGATTCAATTAACAGGGGTACTACTACTTTGGACATATTTTTAATTTAAAGCATCCATTTTATTCCCTGAACTCAAAGAAACGGTATTCTATGCACTTAATAACTTGGGGGATAGATAATGACTTAGCTAGCTTCTCAAGGTGTTATTGCGGCTTACATATCTTCCTTTATCCTCTCCAGTTGACGATAGAAGCTGTGAAGGAGAAGTTATGGAAAAAGTGTGGCACTTCCGTTGATTCAATGTCACTTGAGCTTTATGATGAGACAGGGAGTAAAATTTCAGTTCTTGGAGATAACACAAAACCTCTTGGTTTCTACTCCCCTCAAGAAAGGTTAGTTTATTATTAACTTTGTTCTAACCTGTCATTCTTCATGCCCTAGAAGCAGAGGATCTGTTAATTTTGATGCCTCTTCCTATATTAAACTGGTATATTAGTTAGTTAAACCATCTATTGAACTTGAAATATCTTATTTATTTGTGACACTACAATGTTGATGCCCTATGTAGTGCTATGTTTGACCTTCCGTTAACGGTGCTCTCCCTATTATACTTTTTAGAATGTGAAACCTGGAGTCTCCAAGCTACTAGTGTAATGTATACTTTTATGATTTTGTAACTGCAAGACAGCCAAGTTTTATAGTATGGAAAATTCACCTTTTATATGTATTTTGGACCAATGGAAACCTTGTGCTCAACTGCTTCTTAATGTAATGCTACATCTGCAAACTATAGTTTCACTGATTGTCTTTTTTCTTCCCTCTCACGTTCTTAATTCTGTTCTAGATTAATGAATTGATAAACAAATCCATTCGCAACTTTGCCGCTCTGGTTATTTTTGTCTTTACAAAGCTGAGCATGCACTTTTTTTTTGTTAGTTTCCGGCTCCATGTCATTGATCTCGATCCATCATCTGTAACGTCTGGTGGTTGGCTGGAGGATACTTCTCTTGTGGAGAAATACAAAATTTCTGAGGATGCATTTGATAAACTTGATGGTACGGTCTTAATCTTACGGTTTCCAGGACAATTTATGTTATGGCACACATTAGTCTCGCTGAATTATACTTGAGAATGCATTGAGTTGATACATGAACTGATGATTTCCTCACTTTTTGTTCAATATTAGCTTCAGATACGATAAAGGTTTTAATCATGAAGCCAATTTTTTAAACATAATAAATTTTTACCAAATTAAGGGTTCAACGGTTGATCAGTCCAATACAGATCCTCAGCTATGAGATTGGCCAATTTCATAATAAGTTATTCAAACTTTGAAGTGTATTGACTTGATTTGAAACAATGATTTTCTCAACTTCTGTGCATTATTAGCTTCAGATATCACTAAGAAGGTTTTAATCAACAAGTTATTCATGGTAAAAATAAGAATGAGTCTGGTAAATAGAAGTTCACAATGTTGGTTGAAAAATTGATTAAACTAGTACAGATCCTCAGCTGGGACATTGGTTGGTGTAGTTCATTTATAATCCATCTAGTGTCGGCTCTGTTGTCCTTTTGCACGATTATCAGATATTTTATCATTAATTCTACTTCATTTTGGATCAGTAAATTGTTCCTTTTATTCAGTATTTTTGTTCTCCATTTCCTTTCCCTCGTCGTTAAATCACTACCTTCTTTTTGGTAAATAGATTATGCGTGTTTAAGGTACTTTCAGAAAGTACAAAGAAAAAATGGTACATCAACATCCCAGCCATGAGACGAGAGTAAGTATCTGAGCTTCTAAAATTTTCCTACATATACTTGTATTTCTTCAAGTTCCATTAGTTTCTTAGTCTTGTCTAACTCACAAGTCACAAAGAATAGAATTTGTTAAAACTGCTCTTAAATTTTGGAGCATTTGTATTACCGGCTGCCTTTACCTGTAAATAGCTCCTGAAAAGAAGTTAGCACACTGGTCACGCTATACTGTAACACGAATGCATGCGTTCATCACTCAATTATTGCTACTGATGAAATAGGTGTTATAGTCTGTATAATTGTGTTTCAGTTTTGGTCTCTATAGTATCTATGTTGATGGATCTTGCTTTCTTTGTGATAAAACAGATTTCAGATAGCTACATGGAGGAACTTTGTGCAAATATTAAGGTTTGTCTCTTCTTCTGTATTAAAAGTTATTGTATTCTTTGGAATTGGAACCATTTCAAAATTCGATGTTTACGTATATCATCTTTGCTTTTCCTCTCTATCGGCAAAAAAAGGTGGGAGATAGGTGTCAAGTTAATCCAGGGGAGAAAAGAGGCGTAAAATTTGTGGGTCGGACAGAAACTCTTGCATCGGGCTTTTGGGTTGGAGTTCAGTACGATGAACCTCTGGGAAAGCATGATGGCATGTATGCAACTTCAACTTCCTGAAAATTCTTATGGTTCTGAGTAATATTTGTCCAGTAATTTTATGTATAGTTAGTAATTTCTCCATAATGCTACAGTAATTTTATGCGTGTACATCACTGCTAATTTTCCAAATTATGGAAATTATGTAGTGCAATATGGTTTTGCATGTTACTTGAAGGTGGCAAGGGCATTTTAATATTATGCTTATTTAGACTTCTCTTGTACCTGATTGTTTGACACATACTTTATATTAAGGAGTTACAAGAGATAAATAGTGTTAGATTTACATCAATAGTTATGAAAACAGTATGCAGTATGATCATGCTTTCATTTACTTTTGCAGGGTAAAAGGAAAGCGTTATTTTGAGTGCCCTCCTCTTTGTGGTGGCATGGTCAGACCAGATAAAGTAAAGGTATACGCGATTTCTACTAATATAATAATATTGCAGCTTCAAGATGCCGGTATTATGTCAAAAACATAGAACTGGTGTATCTTAAATATTTATTGCTGATGATAATGTAATTTCGCATTGGATGGTAATCATTGAATGTCGGTACATGCAAAAGCTGCTGCCATGCTGATTGTTAGCTTGTTCTCGTCAATTATTTTGATGTAAACCTCTTTTATGAGAGACATCTTCATCTTATCATACAACATCTTTCGTGTTTTATGATCCAGTATCCGTCTGTAGAAATGATTTTATGATTTCGATATTCATCTGTCACTTTTCCAGGTTGGGGACTTTCCAGAACGAGATCCTTTCGAGGATGAGGAAATTTAACCTACAGTGTGATACTTTATGAAGGCAATCATTCATTTCTTGTATTGCTGTAGGAATAAACTTTTAACCTTTTCTGATTTGAACTTGTTCAGAGCCCATTCGAGCACAGTTTGGTAACGCCATACGTGGGAACAATAACTAGTTTAATGGTTAGACTCCAAATGTAGTTGAAACGTATTTTTGTGCGTTGTGGTTGTTTTGCTTTTCGATGATTGAACTTCGACCTTCTCCAGTACCCTCTCATTTTACAAAAACACGTAGTAGAAGTAACACTCAATTCATGTTAAACTGAGCCGAGTATCTATTAATCTATTATGTTGATAAGCAGGTATGTGCAGGCTCGGCTCTTTGAACAACAGTAATACTCCTGCATCTTATCACAGGTCGTTGAAATCACTTTCCACACGAAGACTTCACCTTACGCCACGTCCCTTGGCGTCCAAGTTCTAACAAACTTTTTCATGGTTGCTCGACATTTTAATCCGTACATTCTCGCTCCTAACAAGCACGTCTTGTACTTGTACTGAACTCTCGCGCACTCCTAAAGTATCGAACCAAGGGTATCTCCACAATAAGGAACGCAAGTTTAAACTGCGACAGGGTTACATCATCAACACTCCCGACTTAGGCTATGTTCTCTTCGCATCCAGGTTGGTTGAGCGAAATGGAGATCAACGTCGGGAGTGTTGTATGATAGGGATTTCCCTTTAAGGCTGAAGGAAAAATTCTATAAGACAACCATTAGACCGACTATGTTGTACGGTTCCGAGTACTGGCATATGAAGCTTATGCAATTGTGGACGTTTGAAGTGGCGGAGATGAAAATGTTGAGGTAGATGTGCGGACGTACCTTGTTGGATAGGATACCTAATAGGGTGTTCAAGGAGAAGTTGAGAGTCGCACCTATTAGTCAAAAGTTGAGAGAAGGGAGATTGCATTGGTATGTGCATGTGAGTATGAGACGTATAACGGAACCCGTGATGCGAGTCGAATGGCTTCAAGTCGAAGGGAAAAGAGGTAGAGGGAGACCAAAGAGGACTTG
>JAYMSH010000631.1:0-10346 GCA_036897905.1 Aragoa cleefii | reverse complement strand
TAATTAGGTCCTTTAACTTGTGGTTTCGCATGAAACAGGTCTCTTTTAACCTTTTCTTTACGATTTCAGTTCCTCATTTCGGCTTTTTCCATAAAATTTAGTCATGATATTCAAGTCACTCTAAAAGTATTATTTTCCGGAAAAAATGGTCCTAATCTATTAATAGAGCTCTCATAACAAAGCTCCAAACGAAGCTCTGTACAGAGCTCCAATATGGAGCTCCATTAATAGTGGTCCAGATCGTAGAGCTTTATTAATAGTGGTCCAATATAGAGCTCCATTAATAGTGGTCCAAATTGGAGTTCTATTAATAGAGCTCTCATAACAAAGCTCCAAACGAAGCTCTGTATAGAGCTCCATTAATAGTGGTCCAGATCGTAGAGCTCCGTAACAAAGCTCCGATCTTCTCAAACTTTTCAGAGATAATAACAAGTTACAAGTTCTTAATATTTGTTCAAAATACATGAAATTTACATCAAAATAAGTCAATTTTATCAAAAATAAGAAGCTAAAAAAACATTTTCCTAAGTTTATCAAATCTCATTTCAGTACCTAAATTTTCACCGGATTCAATTTTTAACATTAATAATCCGATTCGAATTCTTTTTCAAATGACCTGAAAAATAAAATTATAAAAAATACATGATGTAAATAAATTTTTACCCAAAGTTTTTGGCTCCCTTGCCCACAAGACCAGCTCTGATGATATTAGTAAGAGACATTATAAAGAATCAAAGATTAATCGAGTTATTACATGAAATGGTTATTCCGTTTGTTTAAATTCGTGAATATCTCCAAATCCCATACCAAATCCGTCATTACACACCCACTAAACCAAAAACCCACAAAAACAAAAACTCCACCTTGTCTCTGTCGTCATCATCATCCTCTCCACCACCTCTGTTTCTCATCTCATTCTTCTTCACCTTCACTGAAACACACTCATACGCTGTCGTTTCGTCCTTCTCCCCAAAATGCATCCAGATCCATTAACCAAACGTTCCACCTTTCCCACTCCTTCCTCTCCTTTACCTAAACACCAATTATTTTCCATGGATTCGGATGAACTCCGATCGATTCTATCTCGATCGAGAATCAGTATCTTCGAGCTGATTGACACGGCGATCAAATTCGCCAGCTCCGACGAATGCGATGAGCTAATCCGCCGCCGTGATAAAATCGTCGAGGCGCTCTTCACTCTTACACCTCAACTCTGTCCCAACTGCAACGACGTCTTTTGTGATGACGATATAAAACTTAATAATGACGTCATTGATGATTCTGATAACGATAATAGGAATTTGAATCATGAGGATGACTTTGTTAGTAAGACCCTGTTGACTCCAGAGTCAAACAACCGGAATTCCAGCGAGGATGACGTGGATCCGTACGGGGTTTTGTTTGATGGCGACGAAGACAATAAACGGGCTAAGATTCTTACTATCAAAGAGCAACTTGAAGATCCTGATCAGGTTTTGCTTTCGTTTGAATGATTTTTGAATTTTGTTTTTTTTAGTATTTTCTTAGTTTAAGTTATCGAATTTATTGGTGTGTATAGAGCGAAGATGCTGTGGTGGAGTTGCTGCAGAATCTGGCAGATATGGATATTACTTTCCAAGCTCTTAAGGTTAATGTTTAACTTTTTTGTTGATGAATGGAACAGTAACAATTTGAAGCTGAAATGTGTAGGAGTTTTTATTGAAGGATACTGATATAGGAAGGCATGTGAATTGATTGAGGAAGCATCTGTCGAATGAAGTTCGAAGACTGGTGAAGCAACTAGTCAGGTTTTTAATTGTTTGAGTTGCTTTGTTGAGATTGGAATCTATTTCGTCTTTGTGTTTTCTGAAGTTTATTCGATTTGATTGTACGGAGTGCAGGAAATGGAAGGAGACGGTGGACGAGTGGGTTAAGGTGAACCAGCCACAAGGAGCTGCGAACCTAATTGGTAATGTTACTAAATGTTTCATGTATGGAGAAAATTGCTGTTTATAGTATTGTTTTATGTATAGATATGTTTAGGTAAAGTGGTTTATTTTTAGATGAAAATGAGCAATTTAAAGTAACCAAGATGCTTATGCATTGATTGTTTCATGTATGAAAGTTGCTCTTTATGGTAGTTAGATTAAAGTAATAGTAGCTTATTTGACATGAAAATGAATAATTTGTAAACAAGAGATTAATGCATTGCTTTATTTTAGATGAAAACAAGCAATTTAAAGTAACAAAGTTATGCTTATGCATTGATTATCTCATGTATGAAAGTTGCTAGTTAAGATTAACGTAGCTTTATTTGAGATGAAAATGAATAATTTGTAAACAAGAGATTAATGCATTAATGCTGGTGGTGGCAGCTGATGGGGACTCACCTCAGCAGAACATACCCAAAAATCAACAAAATGGCCATCACCAGGTGAATTGAAAGTTGTTCCACTCTGTTACTTTTTCCTGGAAGAAATGAAATGAAGATAAAAGTAGAAAAAGATTGAAAAGCAAACAAAAAAACTTGCTTTGGAACATTGTTTGGTATTTCTGAAGTTATGTTTATTTTTTGTGCAGGTTCCAGATTTCGGGTATTCCCCGAATCCATGTAGTGAGTTTTCAACATAATTTGAATTACGGTCTGATTGTTATGTGGGCTGGTTCTTTTTGGGCCTGTATTAACAGTCTGGAGTGTACTTTTGGTTTATTAGATGGGAGTTCGAGTGCAGAAAGAAATTATGTGGAGCATGAAACAAAGCATAAAGCACCTCAACCTGCACCTCGGAGAGAAGCTCCTTCAAGACCACCACAATCAGTTCCTAAATGTGCTTCTGCTGCTCCTGATGTAAGGATCCAACTTTTTCATGCAATAAATGTTCTTGCTTCTTAAAGTTCTCTGTTTGATATGTGAACTGCTTTTAGGTGTTGTACTCCTTATAAAATTGAGGGTAATGAAATCGAAATTCTTTTACCTTGATCTATGGAAGTCAATACTGGCTTTTGCTGCCTTTGCAATTGTGCAGTTGAAAATTAAAGCTCCGTTTTGCTATGTGCATTTTGTCTGAAACTTTCGGATTGAAAAGACGTTTTCTTGTTTGTTGTCGGGTGAATGTTGTTTGTGATTGTGTCCTAAGGAATGTAATTAGAATTGGCCGTCATTAACAACTGGAAGTTTTGCAGAGGACAGCAAGGGAATCTGCCATGGATGATGAAAGGCTAAACTCAGCAAGAAAGCGGCTTCAGGAGAACTACCAAGACGCTCAGAATGGTCTGATTCTGAACTTAGTCTTAGTACAACTTTTTATTGTGCTTTCTTATATACTGATGGCCATTTGTTTGTTTGTGGTTTACTTTTGCTTTGTGAAGCCAAAAGGCAAAGAAAAATTCAAGTTATGGATATTCATGACATTCCCAAACCAAAGAATTCCTTCTTTGCCAAGAACAAAGGCGGGTTTCAAGGGAGGCACCATCGTTGATTGCCCGTCCTTTTTGTTGTATCATAATCGTTTGCAGATTTGTTTCTGTCTGAAGGGGCGTTACAGAAAACAGTTGGTTACCCCCTTTTATATTTGATCTCTTTGTGATTTAATGTTACCAACTATATTTACTGAACATGCTTATACTATAGTCTATAAGCTATAAGCTATAAGCTATAAGCTATAAGCTTGACTTGAATATATATAATCTTGTGGACTGGTTTGATAGCATCCCAGACCTGTTGTGCATGAAACCGGTAGTTTCAGTGCGATAAGGGAGAACCGTAATACTCAGTTATATATATCTCATTATTCTCGGTTTGATTCAATGTGAACTTAGTAACACAAGATCACACGTTTAGAAAAGAGAGAAACATTCAGCAATCACAAAATCGAACCATACTACAAGAATATCACATGGAAGGAGCTGTTCATTACTCCATAATTCTTAAGTAATAAGTAGACTTCCTCTAGTTCTTCTTGTGCACACATTCGACTCGTTGAGCAGATGGAGTAGGCACGTCAACATCTCCCGGGTCACTTGCATTGCAGTATCCAAGCAGAATGTCGCCTCCTGTGCGGTGTACCCAAGGGAACCGAGCATGGAAGGCCAACAATCGTGGTGGATAACTATTATAGCCTCACAGCAACTCGGCCCCAGATAGGTTTCCGCGTTCATGAGAAACAGGACAAGCTCACTAGTGCACGATTGGATTTGGAACAAAGAGTCCCAACATGTTGGCGACCCGTGAGCGTTGGTTTCGTGTTAAGCATTAGAGAAGTGGCAATGTTTGATGCTAGTTAACATGTGAAGAGCATTGTTACTGAGAGTAGCTTGGAACTGGGAGCCATTTCGTTGGATGGATGGACCGTGTGTATTGTTGTGGTTATATGTTTGGCTTGGTTATTGGTGGTATTTATAGGTATTGAGGGGTGTAGAATTTGTGTGGATTTTAATGTGGAGAATGCTAAGGGTTTTGAAGATGGATAAATAATAATGGTGTAATAAAGATAAGGTATGATATCATGAGCATATTTAGTACATACATTATTATTAGCGGAAAGATAAAGGTGGTAATTGTTAAGATCACGTAAGCATCACTCTCCGTTCCATAACCTTAGACGTACGTCACGTTAGTAGAAGATGAAAAGGCGAACATCAGCCTGTTGTAGTTAATTGTTACTTCAGTTAGTTACACTCGGGGGTAAAGGTAGCAAATTTGGTTAGGGTGCAAGAAAAAATTTTCTTCAAGCTGATGTAGGTTTGTGGATTTATACACATCGGGTCGAATTTTTTTGAAGTTGTTAAATTTACTTGTGCATATTTTTTCAAAATTTTTGTTGATATAAAATTAAAAGAATAGTAAATAAATGTAGAACAGATAATATCACTTACACACCATAATTACCGGGAGAATGTGTAAACTGTAAAATTTACTCGAAATAAGAATAATTCAAGATTCCTCCCAACACATAACCTAAAATTTCGGTTATAGAGTGAAAATAAAACCGTCCACAAAATCAACATGTTTTCCAACTTTGGATTAGGGGTGGTGGTACAATATATTTAAATAAAAACTCACATAACCTTCTTATCGTGACGCATTTAATATTAGAAAACATTACTAAAAATAAAAAACGCTAAAGTAATTTGCGTGCACTGTTCTAAAAACCCGATTGGAGATCCAACGATAGTCTATAAAATATAGGTTCAATCAGTTCAATCTGTCGGACCACTTATTAAACTGTTACAACCTATGTTGCACGGGTACGACACGATACGGATACAGATTTTAAAAAAAATAATAGAATACGACACTGCAATGATACTACTATTTTACATATATTATTTTAATATATTCATATTTATAAAATTCACATACATGTGATAATTTAATAAAACTGGGAGTAAGTAATAATTCAAATTTGATTAATATATACCAAATAAATCGAACATATGCATTTAGTATTTTCTTTCATTTAAAATAGAAACATAAAGTATTTCTCCACATAACAAACTACATCTCTTTATATGTGTCGAAATGACAATTTGATGTGTCGAATACGTTGAATACGTTAATTTAGTGTATTCGACACAGATGTCCATTTTAATATATAATATTTAACACACCATGTGGTATATCCGACACGTCGGATACACGTATCATGTCCGTTCATGTATCCGACACTGAGTTTTTCATAATTTTAACGTGTTCGTACATCATATAATATAACATAATAAATAGGTAATGTGAATAATAAAATAATAATATATTAGAAGTCGCATCACACGTGACGTGACGCGTGTGCAACATAAATTTTATTTTTATTACTTTCTATTGAACCTTGTAGAAAGAAAGAAAAGACCATTTTGAAAACTAACACACATATCAACAAACGTGATAATTCGAGAAAATTAAAACCGACTAACATTTGAATATTCAGTTACAGCGGTACCTAGAAATTCAAACCGAAACCCTACTATAGGTATTCACAAACAAAATAAACAAATAGATACTCCGTATAACCCATTCATTGAAGAAACCATAAAATACATTCACAATTCTTGAAATCCACACATGACACTTTATATACAGTGTATGGAGTTTCAGAATCAAACACACCATGAGTTTCCACAAACTAAGTGAATATTTACAAAAGTTTTCAAGATATAAAAACAGTTTTGAGAATATTTTCATAACTGTTACTTCAGAAACAGTATTTTAATGTCTTTTTTAACTTCTGATTCCGAGAAACCCGCAACACTGTTTTCTACAAAATCAGTTTAACATAAACAAAATCTGAAACTCAAAAACTGTAACAAACAATTACTAAACCTTTCAGTAAGAAACTCCGAAATGAGCCAGTACGAAGATAACTTCTTTAGGTTGACCGACTGTCGATCTCTATTTCATCACTGAATGAATTTGAATGAATTTTTTACAATGAACTCGAACCAGTGCTACCAATATGCCACTGAACTTGCTCAAGTTTGCGGCTACATAGGTGGACCAGTAGATCACAACCACATGAGCATGGAACAATGCGTCCATCCTCTTAAAAATCTCACTGATTCCAAACATGCAGCAGTTTTTAGATAGTCGGCTACTTAAACATTAATGCAGCAGTTCAGACTCGAGTAATCTAGCTATGCAATCACTTTGCAACAGCAAATGGGCAAGGATACAAGCAACTGCATGCACTTGCCCAGAATCCACGAATTCCATCACTAGCCAGTAGGCAAGTCAAACTGCCATGCATAGTCCAATAGAAACACGCAGAAAAATGACCCAAATCAACTTTTTTGTGTTTGTTTCAATTTATGAGGTGATTGTTTTGATTTCTTTTTCAACTTTTTTGTTTTCTTTTTGGGCCTACTATCTTCAATCTATGTCCTTAACGCTTAGACTTTTGGTAGCCCGTAAAAGCTTCAAACTTTCAGTTTCATATGAGAGAGGAAAACATCTTCATAAGTTCGATTCAGCTGGAATTTTTGTTTTCTGTTGATCAAGTATTCCTTAGATCAAGCAAGTTTGAAACTATGAACCTTGACACCCAATTTTGACCTTCTAGACTCCAAAGCTGTTGTCTTTATGGCATTTCCTCAACTTTGGCGCAATCATCTGAGCATAATGAAGAGGAAAACAGTCATCTGCTCTGATGTGCCGATTAAAGATGGACTTGAAGCTATTTCATTGCTCTGTTCCCGCCGTTTTAACTTGCTTTCATTCTTTTCACATAAAAGATCAAAACTTTAAGCTGTATTAAACCTCTGGGAGCTTCATAATTGCAGCTACTTTGGGGAGTTATAATAATGTGTTTCTATTAGTTTTCGAGCCCGTTGCTAAAGAGACGCATAATTTTTTGTTTTGTTTTTCTGCTTGTAGGCATGTAGAAGAAAGGATCGGATTAGTGGACTGCCAGATGTCATTCTTGTTCACATACTTTCATTTTTTACAATAGAAGAAGCAGCGATCATGAGTGTGCTATTAAAGAGATGGAGACATGTCTGGGCATATGTTCCTGTTCTCATTAAGTATGGTCCCATGGAAGTGGTCGTAGCCAGATCGTCAGTTTACACAAGGCTCCTACTATTGATGAGTTCAAGGTACGGTTTGATTTAGAAGAGCACAACAATCGATAACTGGGTCAGATTTGGTGCGGAGAAGAGAGTAAAGAGGCTAATATTGGACTTGGCTGATAGACAAGAGAATCCCTCCCTATCATTTTCCCAGCCAGCTTATCATTCTGCAACTCATCAACCTCTCTTCAGTTGGCTCATATAAATGTAACTGGTGAAATTCTCAGAGAGATTCTTGTATGATTGTCAAGCTCTCGAACATTTATCAGTCGTAACCTCAGGAACTCTTGTGAACTTCAAAGTTGAAATTGACAAATTTGGAGATATACGCACCAAATCTTGTATCCTTCGATTACACTGGACCGAAATTGCGCTTGCCTTTTAAAAGCACCCCTAAACTAACCGAGTTTTCAATTTTTTACTACGGATACGGACATTTGATGTATAACCGCTCGGATTTCAGTTTTATCTCTAATCAAATCGAAGTACTAAAGCTAGACATACCGTGTGAAATTGATCACGTTAGTACCTTGTTGGTTAGTGCGGCCCTCGATCGATCAGCCCATATGACTTTTTGCATTTGTTGTTATTCAGTTTCAGTCAATTGCCACCGAGTTTCCAGTGTGCATGAGACTCCGGGTGCTGAATTTCCAGCACCGCGTAAAATACGAGGAAGATCTGTTTGTAATGAGTTCCCTGATATTTAAGTCATGCCAGTTCTTGAACAAACTAGCAGTCAAGGTAATCATGCCGCCACATCTCGTTGGTGAAATACTTACTTTTTGCCAAATTGATGCCTTGCGTGATAACGGTGCTCGTACACGTTGTTATTTGTCGCTCCCCTGCACTTGTGATCATGTTAGCTATGTATGTAGTTTATTCTGGGCAGGATTTGAGATAAGTTCCCTAATGCTAGGATTTGAGATAAGTTCCCTAATGCTAGCCAAGGCTTTGAAACTGTAAATCTAGGGTGATGGATGATAAATCCAGAGTGACTTAGGCCGGTTCACTTCGCCTGATAGTAACTGAATTGAATTGAATTGAATTTAGTAGAAATTTTCTATATGAACTGGTCTGAACTGAACTTATTAAATCTGAACTGAACTTATTAAATCTGAACTGAACTGAATTCATCATTTTTTAAGTTGAACTGAACAGAGCCTTAATCTGAATTGACAAAATAAAAAATAAAGATCAGTCAGTCAGCTTTCTGCAATCATCATTTAAACCATCTCTTCAATTCAAACAACTTAACTTGTGGTTCTGTAAAGTGCCATCTAAGAACCATGATAAACAATTTGAAGGGAGAATCTAAAAACATCTGCTGAATTCATGTTATTAGGAATTGTTTAGTTTTATTGATTGTTTTAATACTCGATTTCATAAGTGATAAGTCAGATTGTACGCAATGAACTAGTTCAAAGTTGATGACAAGATATCTTCCTCTAAACTAGGAAAACTTATAATGAGGCATGTCAATATGCATGAACTTTACAAATCAGTCTGTGCCTAAGGTACAGATAAATATTATTTAGTATAAGATATTTTTGTGCTTATAGTTGTGGAGTGTAACCTTATTATATATCTTGCTGATTGCAGCTTAATTTATATGGTTATATATGAAGGGATAACATATAAAAGCACAATAAATGATGAAGCATGTCCTTATTACCACTTGAAGATTGTGGTGATTGCTGGATTTACTTGTTATGCATTAAGGTTTGTCAAGTATCTGATGAAGAGTGCTGCTGCTTCATTAGAGAAGATTATCATTGATCCTCGGTTTCCAATAAATACGGACAAGATGGTAACAAGCTCCCGAAAGCGGGACAAGCAACTGTCTGCAGCTCTTAATCCTGCGACGCAGCTGGAAATCCGTTAGTGTTGTAGTTTTTGCTTGCATGGGTGCTTATTTTCAATTGTTGTTTTTATTTATTTAAAATAAACTCATTCTGACTTAACGGTCGATCAAGGACCCACACTATTATGCCTTCCAAAATAAAGTTTTTTAACAAGATGAGGGAAACTGGGCTCGAGCTCCTCTATGGGCGATGAAGCACACCGCCCAAAGCTCTTAATTGTAGCTTTGGGCCCCTAAAACCAACTATGTTATTTAACTTGCTCATGAAGCAGGCCTATGACCCATTAGTAGTTAGGATCAGCCCATTATAAATACTTAGTTAGTCTATGGTGTTTACTACGTTTGCCCACATTACTGTTGAGTCGTCACGAGTAATTGCGATCAATCCTCCACCATTGGAACAATTTCATCTACCCGCAACCCTTTTGTGCTTGGATCACAGATTTTTTCTGCTATTTCATTCAAGAGACTTAGTAAAAAGGCATTGATTTGTGCCTCTGTTGCTATACATATTGTGTCCCTAATTTTTTGTTTTTCCCAAGTACCCTAAAAATCCCAACCAAGATCACTATGAATTCCAACATGTCTTTCTTAGATTGTTAAACAATTCAACAAGTTTTGATTTCCTGTTTGTGGAGACTGATAGATGATTTTGATATTTTTGGAACATCGTACCCTAATCCATTTCTTGACGCCGCCGCTCCCTCACCACCTCACGCACTCACCCTCTGACCTTCAGTCATTTTCTGCTGTCGAGATCAGAGGTCGGTCAGATCGGACGCGGCTGGCGAGAAGGAGGCGGCGGACGAGGGCGACACACTGAAAAAGAAGAAGACGATTAAGGTATGTTTATGCTGTTTCTCTGGCCGATTAAGGTCGATTTATGTTTAATTTACAATTTTAGGGCTATGAGGGCAGATATGTGAAGACAGAGAGAGAGAGAGAG
>JAYMSH010000630.1:0-10355 GCA_036897905.1 Aragoa cleefii | reverse complement strand
TTGTTACGGCTGGATCGAACAGACGCGGAATCGACGGTGTGAGGCCTGAGCAATTTGGTGAGGCAGAGATTAGATGAGGGACAGAGTCAGCAGCGATGTACATAGGTGGCCGGAGAGATGGCTTGAGGCCGGAGCAACTCGACCGGAATCCGTGAGCTTAAACGGACGACAGTGGGGCTTTGGGTGGCGTTTACTGGTGGCGTGAGGCCGGACAGAATCAATTACACAGAAATAGGGGAATTGGATGATATACGGCGTCACGGCGATAGAGGCGTGAGGCCGGCAACAATTGGTGAGGAACTGAGAGAGAAGCAGTGGCTTGCTGTTGTGAGTGAGGAAGAAAGAACGAACGAAGGGAGAAAGGGAGGCCGATGTCTGACGGCGTAGGAAAGGATTTTAGGTTTTTGACCCTAGATTTAGGCTGACACATGTGATAAGTGAATGATTGTGATCGGTGATATTACTTTTTTTAAATAGAAAATTACAATAAGAGTTTAAAGTACATAAAAATTATTTTTACATGAAAACATATCTCACCAAATCATCTAAAATTTTCTATTACAACATTTATTAAGTGGAAAGATGTGAATCAACAGTCTGAAAACTTGAGTTCAGCATATATGACTAATGATGAAATGCTAAAAGCAAGCAATTGGAAACTTGCATATGTTGCTCCAACAAAACCAGTTACAGCAGCATCATCAAATAATTTGGTAAGAAAGAAGACTTACCACCTGGAACATACTTATTGCTTTTTATTCACAGGCTACAAGTATCATGCGTAGGCTAGGACAACTGCCAGCATTCAAGCACCTCAAAATATGTCCCACAAAAGTTTATCAGACTGCGTTAAGCTCATTGCTTAATACTCGTATTCTCTAGCGAAAGAACTGTAACATATACCAAACAAAACAAAAAAAGGCATGTGCAGAAATTTGTCTCACAGGCCACCAGAATTCTGATGGTCAAGAATGTATCTGCGCCTCGCTTATTCCTTCAAATTTGTAGTTAGTTTGGCGATCTCAAAATCCCTGAATGGACAAAGGGGGTTGAAGAAGTAAGTTTTTCCTGCAAAACAGCATCCAAATGAAGATATCCATCATTAATGGCTACGTCACCTTTAACACAAGAAATACGATAACTGATATAGATAAGAACGGAAAAATTATGAAACAACAATAATGTAAGAATATAAGGATAGATTCAAAGCATTCATTTTGTAGAATTTCTCAACCAACAAAAAAAATGTAAGATGCTACATTTTGCTTCTCTCAGTACATGCCCTATGAAGCTCAAATAGGTATTTAAAAATAAAATAATTTAAAAAAAAATTCGAAAAAGCAAAAAAAAGAAAAAAAACAATGAGCCAAGTAGATACAGATATCAAGACTTTTCTGCACCAGCAAGAAATCCTTGGATTCCTTAGAAGTTCGAGTGTAATGTGATAAAAATCTATCTTGTTGGAGTATTTTTACCATATAAAAGCCGTTAATTAACCTATACAAGGATATCTTGGCACCAGCAGGAAATCCTTGGATCATTCTTAGAAGATCGGGTATAACATGATAAGCATCTATCTTGTTGGAGTATTTACCATATAAAAGATGCTAATTAATATACGTGACTAGTTTGGAAAGTGAGACTTGTACATCACCCATGCAGGGATAAGATGGATGCAAATGTAAAATGTTTCATACTTGCCAAAACAGTCAAAACATAAAGAATAAAATATGTTATGAACTGTATATTCGCACCTGTTTATTTAATTATCAATCACTTCTGGTGAGGGAGTTGTGAAACCAGGAGTGCGTTGTTCAACAGTGGTTGAGTCCCACTCTATATCAAATGCATATACCAGCTTTCGCTCCAATGGTTGTCCACCATGCACTGATGTTCCAGATGCGGGGATCTTAGATGAAAAGCAACCTTTCCCACTCATCAAGTTTGTGCCATGAGCATCTTTACTATTGCGGGGGCCTGTGATTGCATGTGTCACAGTGCTGACGCAACTAAAATAACTTGCACTTGCTGCTTCTCTAGAAGTTTTCCTCCTTATGATTGATGGAGTGTTTCTATAACTAAGAGCTGAGTTCTTCAGTACTAGAGATTGTTAATGACAGGCTAGGAGGGCAGGAATGAAGAAGAAGATGATGGCTGGTATCATGCTCAGTCTCTTTATGTACACTGGGAGTCATGCCATTACAATATTGGCCAACTAAAGTAAACTGAGGTGGCTCGAGAAAGGACAAGCCACTGCCCTTTCGATCCACCACTGGAGAGACTCTGCTTCTTTTTCCGGCGTTTCGATTCTTGTCACTTCCAGATATTGACAAACTTAAGATGGTATTAACAGGAGAGGAACAAGACCTATCTTCCACTACACATGGCCCATCCCTAAGCCTTTTAGGAGACTCGTATGTTTTGGCAGATGTAATTGGCAGGAGAAAATCAAGACCAGAATGATCTGTTGCATTCTGAGGATATGCATCGATTTTATAATTGTTATTATTCCATATGTTGGTTGAAAGGGGGATCAGTGGTGGTCTGGCGCGATTGGCACTAAATGGTTTACCAGAGCAATCCCCTGAGGGACTAGAAGATTGACCCAAATGCTCTTCATTTAGGGGTTTCAGCAGCTTGCCCGCTCCCTCTGCTGATCTGTGGATCCCCAACAAAACAGATTTCAACTCTGAACCATCCTTGGAATTTCTAATGGACCAAATTGTTGAACAAGCACCATCACGGAACATTCTGGAATAACTACCTGAACCCAGTTTTTCATTATCATCAGATTTCTGCAAAGATGTAGCTCCCTGCAATCGCATTGGAGATGAAAGAGGGGAGTTTAAATCTGGCCTCTTTTTCATGGAACCATTCCAGTGATTTTTAATAGCATTGTCAGTCCTGCCAAACAGAATTTGATAAATTAACTTGGGGGGAATAAGTCAACAGCGTAAAGCAGATTAACAGTCAAGGGAACTCATTGATTTAGTCGAGACAACAGGTATAAGGAGAGATATTAGGAAACAGGACTTGAGGTTTAACAATTGACCAACCAATTCTTTCTTCAATAAAACCATAGAAAAGAAAATATCGCCTCAATCAACTATAAGTCCCCTCCATATTTTTGCCTAGAAGATGCAGCTAGAGCAAAATATGAGTTTACAATATTATCTGGCACACAGAAGTCACATCGGTGGATTTTTTTATGGTAATGATACTCGAGTTCAAGCACGTAACTATGTGTTTTATACCTCCTTAACTATTCCAATTGTAGTAAAAATGGGACATATTTACTTAAAAGGGCATATAAATCCAGTGAAGAAGAGCAGCTTGAGCAAATATATGTTTACTATATTATCTGGCACGCAGAAGTCACGTTTATGGAATTTTTATGGTAATGATACTCGACGTTAAGCTCCCAACTATGTGTTTTACCACCTTAACTATTCCAATTGTAGTAAAAATATGAAAAATAAAAATGGAACTTATTTACTTAAAGGTCATATAAATTCAGTGACATTTGGAATAATTAGATTCACATTCTGCCCCACAATACACATTGTTCATTGCCATACAAACAAATTAAGGCAACATTCATAATAAAGAGTCATCCTTGCTTGGACACAAAAATTGGAAACGTAAAGGGAAGGAGGTCAACCAGTATCATTCATGTATTTATATTCAACATACGCTGGAAATGTGCCGAAGCATATCTTATGTGTTGGTGAAAAGCCAAAATAGATACCTTCCAGGTAAAAACCTTGCTATTTCAGCCCATTTATTACCATACACTTGATGGCACTTTGATAGAATTTCTTCTTCCTCTTTAGTCCAAGCATCTTTTCTAATTGCAGGATCCAAATTATTATGCCACCTGCACATCATGAGCAGCAGAAGGTTGTCAAGGCAGCATACCAAACGAAGAACAACAGAGCAGCTAGATATGCAGATAAGTTCATTCACGAAACTATGCGCCTATTACAGATGCAACTGTCCCTACCACTACAATAACGCAGAAGAAAATACAAGCTTTTTGAAGTCGCGATACATCCTAATACAGAAAAGAAATTAATGAGCCTGAGATCAGAGATGCCAAAATCATTATATTAGACTACTATAGAGGAGTTCTTAATGCGTACAGATTGTTTATAAATTACCAAACGGACCATGACGGAGAAATTATATCAAAGCTCCTCCCACAACATGATATCATAATCACGGCCTCCCACCCACAACATGATATCACAACCACAGCCCAAAAGAATTAGCATTCCATATTCTTTAACGAAATCCATACGTCTAATTACAAGATTGAGGAAATTATCTCATGGAACAATAACATCTAAAAGAACAGATGAAGAACCTTAGGTCTGATAGCAGGTTATGAGGAGCAGCAAAGAAGCTAATTTCATAATTCTTAAATTTGTCTGCTATACTAAATTATCTAACATTATAACATCTCAAACTTATTATCTAAAAGAATACATATGACCCCAAGTCCCCATCATTGTTGCCGAGATGACACTTTAAAATATGTGCAAGTATCTAAACGAAAACTAAACAAGGACTCTTCTTTTAATAAATTGTAAGCATGCCCATACTTTTTCTAAATGATCTATGGTAGAACGGTATAAAGTGTCTTTCATGAAAAGAAAACATGCATATCGTTTACCTTTCTCTGCATTGCTTGCCAATGCGACCTGGCAAAATTTTTGCAATTTTAGACCATTTCTTGATCCCATGCTTCCCAACAAGCTCAATGATGCAATCATCCTCCTGACGATTCATAGGAAAAGACTTATGATTGTATAATATCACCGATTAAATGCATATTGCAATACCCTTAGTAATCATTTCTCATGACCACTCATCGCCCAAACCAACAAAGAAAAGTTTTTTACCTCCTTTGTCCAAGGACCTTTGAAGATCTCTGGATTAAGAACCTTCTGCCAACGATGTAGGCATTGAACATCTGTTCTCCCAGAGATGTATTCAGCTGCACAACAGAAAAGGGTAAGCAGTTAAGAGGGATCAAATTAGAGGCATACGAAGCTAAGAAACTACTGCCACAAGAGTGGTTCGCCTATATGAAAGACCTGCTTCCAAACTTCTGTTACAGGTTGTGGTTCATTTGTTCCCAACCAATACCATTAAGACAAATGTGCTATTGAATGTGTGCCAAAATGATACACAACGAAAAAATCTCCAACAGCATTAAGAATAAAACAACCCGCTAAGAATCCAAAATCTTGAGTCGGGTTATAAGCAGAGGCATCTCAGAGAGAAATAACTCTGTAAAATTTGCTTCAGGATAAACAATATTTGTAAAAGTTTCTTTAAGATAAACCGCTTTGGTTAAGCAAAAGGAGTGCACTAACATAAAATGCTCACCTATTCTTTTCCAATTCCTCCCATTGAAGATTTTCACTACGTCCACTAGCAGCTTATCCTGTCAAAAAAGTAAATTCAAAATTTTGTCCACAAATAAAAATTGATACTGTATTTTGTATGTTCTAGTCAAATGTTATTTGTGAGACTCGATAGAAATTCCGGATTGGCAGGAGTAAGTTGATATGGTTACGGATATACTTGCATTGCTCTAACATAGTGCTTACAGAATACAATTATATTTTATCCCGGTTAAATATGATGAATTGTAGCCCAACCACCAGCAATTATTCCAATGCAGAACCCTCTAGATTTTCAGTGATACGGCAGATTCATCGAACATTATAATCAAGCCAAATTCAATTATAAATTTAGAGAGAAACCTCTTCCTTTGTCCACCCTGCTTGCGAGGAACGTCTAGTTGGACCTGAACTTCTCCTACCCCGGAAACTATATGCAGAAAACAGACAACAAAAGCAAGTAAATCAGACTCTCATTAATCAAGAACACTTATTGATTAACCAATTACAGAAAACTATTCAAAGAACTCCAAAGATAACCTATACTGCAGTCAGCCATCAGTCAATACATAACATAGAATTAGGACATGTTTGAACATGCTAACTACGAATCAGTTGAATTATTACATTCAACAGGACAAAAAAAGGAACATAATCAAAATAATTCATAGGAGCATGATAAATATAGGATTAAATGGAAATACTTACACATACCCAGAATCAGAAGAAGATCTTGGAGTAACTGCATCACAACTTTTCTCAGACAATGCAGCAAGTCTCACTTCTCTCGTTGACTCCGAATTACTATTTTCCTCCTTCTCTTGAATCATCTCGGCCTTTTACTACCACAATTATCAATCTACAGCCAAAAGACATTAACACTAAGATCACAATCCAACAATCAATGGTTCCTCGGATTCTATCTTCAGGAAAATTATTTATACAAACCATTCGGATAACCAGACTACGGAAATCCATCCACGCAAAAACTGGATCTTGAATTCAATAAAAACGTACTGTACATATAGAAATGTAAACAGGCAATGAACCTTGAGTAGAGACTGTCAATTGATTGCTTCAGCTTTCAGCTCATCGTGTCTTGTAGTACTACTGTAACGGCCTTAATTGACAGGGTAAGAAGACGATGCGGAAAATCTGTGACAGAGAAATGAAAATGCAGCTGAAGATTGATTTGATTGAGGGACGATGAAAGTAGTCGCTGAATCGATGAAGTTAATGGAGTTTTAGGGTTTAAATGAGAGATAGAGAGAGATTTAAGAGAGTTTTGAAGAGAGATGAAGTAGCGGGAAATGAAAGATTGAAAAAGACAGACAGCCATGAGTAGGGTTGCACGCCAATGGAACGGAATCGAACAGTAATGAGCAGGGGTGCAAACCAATGAAACCGAACATGATACTAACGACTTATCTGTCAACGATAATCTATCATTAACATCTGTTTTACATCAAATTATCAATACAAATTACCATCCTATGATCAACCATCCGATTCCGCTGTGTAAATACCATTCGAATTCATGAAGCTAAACACAAAACATTCAACCACAATGGTTAATTAATTGTAACCCTAGGCAAATAATCCAACAACCGACTAATAATGATAATCTAAAACTTGAAACCGACCAGTAATCAGAACATGAGTACAAGGAAATAAATTACCTGCTTATGCTAACTAAATGATTGTTTACATACATTATCAATCGACTAATAAGATGATGCAAAATTGGGTAAATAATCAAGTTCACAACTGTATATTATACAGCAAAGGAAATGAAGAAAACTTACAGCGATTGATGCAATTTCCTTCATAGAATTTTATTTTGCGATTTTAGACCTCTGAAATCGCCAACTACAAATCCTTGGTTCACGTTGAGGCAGCTAAGATCACCAAACTGCGATCTATTCATGAAATTTGTACCAGATCACGCAAATTATGTGATCTACTTACCAAGCAAGAGCCCCCTCAAAAAGTCAATCCTTTTCTATAGTTTCCAATCAACAATCAAAGAACATTAATAAACATATATTTAATCAAATAGCTACAAGCTACAACTCTCTCATAAAATTCCAAACATTCTCATAACTTAAACAACGTGAAGTAAAACTTACCGGAGTGATGAGGATGTCAGGCGTGATTCATACTCAGAATTTAGTATCATACTTTGTTTAACATGAAATGTTTTTAAAGAAGTCTACAAGACCGGTTTTAAAACCTTGGCGCTCTAATACCACTAGATGTAGCGCCCTTTTTAAATAGAATTTTTTTGTAAACATTAAGTCGCACTAAAGCGCCTTAAAGCGTAAACAATTCAAGTCGTGCAAATTCAAAACTTCAATTCCTAAGATGAAACCCACGACTAGTGATTTTTAAGTCGTGAGAAAAAAGTTAAAACATCGAAAAAGACAGGTAACATCTGGTAATGCGAACGTAAATCAGGAAATGTAAAAGAGCTTGTTGAAATGTGGCCCTTAAAAACGAGGAAGGATAAACTTTGAAAGCATAGTTCGTAATGGATATCTAGAACGTCAAGCAATTTGAATAAAACTAAGTCCATTGGGAAAAAGACTCATTCACTTTTAGATCGTACTCAAACAATAAGTCTTCTGACGTTGGTTGGTAAACTTTGACCTCTAGTTCGATTAAAGCGACTAAAGCATTCGATGACTTTAACACACAAGGGATGCAACAGAAAAATTATTAATAACTTCTAGTTTGTGCATAACGCATTAACCACTTTTGCAAATAAACTTGAAGAACCTCTAGGAAATCGTTTAAACAAGCACATAGTGCATCGTTATAACCCTACATGAATCACTGCCCAAAACATCTCCAGCCACTCCGGTTGAATCAGTGGCATCACCTGAAACTCGTAAACATAACGTGGGTCAGTCGAATAGACTGGCAAGCAGGAGTGCATGTTATGATTAGCTTCTCACTTGAATATTTTAAACATTCTCTTTATCATTAAGTTTTATCCAATGCACATATTGAACTTTCACTTATGCTTTAACTTCCCTTCATCGTTTTCTTCTCGGATTTCCACGTTAACCTTCGAAATGCTTCCATCCCTTAGTCTTTTTTTTACTCCCACGTTAACCTTCGAAACGTGGTAGCCACCTTTAAAGTTTATGTTCACACGTTAACCTTCAAAATGTGCCAAACATCAACCTTCAAGACATGTATTGAACATTAACTTTTACTTCACACTTTAACCTTTGAAATGTGTCACACACCAACCTTCGAGTCGCGTGTTAACTTTTAGCGACCTCACCCTGACCTTTGAAGCATGGTCGTTAATTAACATATACTTTGGGTTCTTAACATCTTGATCGTGAATGAGGACCCTAATGCATATGCACGTCCTACATATATGCATAAGTAGGGTGACATGTCAAGACTAACATGAACAACATGAAATGAAGTTATAAACATAAGTAAAGAGAGTTCGAACTCCTAATCATCTTAAATCTCGAGTACACATGTTCTTAAGAAACGGGTAAAACATTAAAATATATGCGAAAATTGGCCTCCAGGACCTTATTGAGTGTTTTTGGTGCAAGGCTAATAATTGGCGCCAAGGTAACGAAAGGTTGGCGCCAGGCTTGCGCCTAGGGTGGCGTTTCAACACCATTCTTAGCGTTTTTAACTTCAAACTTCATTTCAAATTGATTTTTCTGATTCTTTTCAATATTTTCTCAAATTTCTCTTATTCATACATCAAAATTTCAATCAACAACGCAGATAACAACAACATCAACCACACGAAATGAATTTCATAAAGAGTCACTACGCTTCATTCTCCCAATCATCAACAAAATACCATCAACAATCATAAAATCCAGCAATCCAACAACTAAACCCAATCTCCTTCTATCATCTACGTTAAACATCAACATAACATAGAATTAAAATCTTGAACAAAACGTAAGAATGAAATCCTAATTCAATCTACCACAATACATGAATGTAAATCTAAAACCTAGTTGTCTGGCGTTGAATACATAGCAAAGAATGGAAGAACGACCGATTGAAAGCTAGTGCAAAAACCTTCCTTCCTCTTCCTTCTCTTCTTCTCTCTTTTCTTTTTCTTCTTTTTCTTCTCTTCTACATTGATGGTTTCTCCTTTCTCAACTGACGTTCAATTTTTCTTTTTCCCTTCTTTTTTCTCCCCACTTACTTCCTCTAATTAAATTCCATTAATTCAAAAATAAAGGAAAGGTTGACCGACCTAACGACTTCTAACACGCGACTTAGTAGACTCTTAATTCGCTAAATCATCTTAATTATTGGTAATAAATTTCGGGTCGTTACATCTCCCCCTTCTAAAAAGTTTCGTCCCCAAAACTTGCTTATACTTCTACACCTCTTACTAAGAAACGTCTACTTACTCTTGAACACTTAGCACATACAAAGCAACCAACAACACATAGTTTAAGAAAAACAAGAGGGAAAAGCAGTGAAAGATTACCAAAAGTTTCAGATAACGAGATTGTACTTCCGTTTCTCGTTCCCAATTCGCTTCTTATTCAGTATGATTCTTCCACAACACCTCGATGAAGACCACGAAGTTCCCTCTCTTTACTTCCAATACTTCCAGAGCTACGATAGCTACATGCTCTTCCACATATGTCAAATCCTCGCTCAATCCCAGCCCTTCATAGCTCAGGACATATTGCAAGGCTGACATGAAATCCCGTAACATGACACATGAAAAACATTGTGCACTGCCAACAATGTTGGAGGCAGAGAGACTCGATAAGCCACGTCACCAATCTTGTCTAATACCTCAAATGGTCCAATAAACCTTGGACTTAACTTTCCTCTTTTTTTCTGAAACGCATAACCCCTTTATAGGAGCTATCTTTACGAATAGCATGTCTCCTATTACAAATTCTAGAGGTCTTCTTCTCTTATCAGCGTAAC